>JARYGA010026979.1:0-76218 GCA_030545235.1 Helianthus tuberosus | reverse complement strand
CATACAATGTAGATAGAGTTAAGTCTGTGGAGTAAACTGCCGACAAAACCAAAACATCAAGGAGGAAAATGACTATTTTTAAAAGATTGGGGCAAAACCATTAAAATGACCAAACCACAAGGAGTAAACTGAAGTTTACTCTTACATTTATTCAACACGTGTAATACTTGAATCCGTGGATAAATTGAAAGTCGAGGAAACATTGTAAATTCATTGAAAAAAACTTTTTTTATGAAAAAATAACGAATATAATATACATGTTTTAAGCGTTTTTGAGAGAAAAAAAAGTTGAGTTGTTTAAAAGAAAACAAAATCCTGTATTTTACGCTACAATGGTAACGTCATATTTATATAAACAAGGTGTTTACATAAAGTTTTTTTAATTTTTGTTTGGAAAAGTTTTTTGCTTTACTTCTATTACGCCTATTAATTTTTTCATAAAAATAAAGTTTTTTTTTTTGGATTGTAACAATTTTTTTTATGGTTTCCTAAGCTAAATTGGGTTTCCAACTAGTATTTAGCCTCCCGCGTTGCGGGGCGGAGGCCGTAAAACTGCACTACCATTTTTATGAGAGGAGGCGTAAAAACGTGTTAGGCAGCAAACCAACGGCGACCAAAACGGAGAAAAAACGTAAAACAAAAATAACAAATTTATAAGAAGTGACTTACGTAACGTACAAAGTATACAAACTCAAATGTATACTGACACCTATTAGAAAGTCGAGGAGGTTAAAGTGATATTTTATAAAGTTTTAAAAAAGTAGAGGTCAAAAGTAACAACTTTAAAACTTGAGAGGAAAAAACTGACATTAAAAGAATAAAAAAGTTGAGAAGCCACTTTTAATCACTTACCAAACTTTGGTGGCAAAACTTCAAAACCAAAAAAAGGCAACTGGCGCAATGTGATGTTATGGATTGGTATATATATAATAACTAGTATTAAGCCCCCGCGTTGCAGCGAAGACGTAAAACCATACCAAGTAGCACCAATGTCATACGACTGTTAGCGGCTACTAATACTGGAAAAGCTCGTAAAAAACAAAATAAATAAAAAAATAAAACCGAACGAAAAACAAACGTAAAATCGTTGAACCACACACACCCGTTGTGGCGTGTCAATGCAAAGAAATTAGTCTGAAACGTAAAACATAGCAAAAATAACTAAGACGATCTAGCGTTGTGACGAACATGTCAAACGGGAATAAATACACGCCTTGCGGCGGGCATGTCAAACGAAGAAAAATAGACAAAAAAACGTTGAACCCCGCTCGCACATTGCGGCGTTTTAACTCACAAAATTTAGAACGAAACGTAAAACAAAAAAACACGCGAAAGATGACAGTATGGAAGACCAATGTTGAAAGTAAAAATGTACTTGGGTTAAACTGCAAAAAAAAAAAAAGAAAAGCTTTATGTTAAAAGTAAAAATAATCAAAGAGGTTAAATTGTAAAAGTGATAACTTTTGTGTTAAAAGTGAAAAATCATTTTTTTCAACCCTTTTAATCATAGGGTACAACCCTATGAAGCACAAAAAAAACTATAAATTAATAGCATGGAAATTAAAATTTCGATTACATTTTTATATTTAGTAATTTTTTTTTTATTTTCTTCATATTTTACGATAATATCATTAAATAATAAAAATATAAAATAATACATAATTACTTGTTTTTTTATAAGATATATTTATATTAATTCAAAAGATATTAATAATTTATTATATATAAGATATATTAATAATATTATTATTTATATATCTATTAAAAGGCTATGTCGGTGCTCAATCCATGAGCCCAACTTTCACCCCTCAACTTTTCCTTTTAGCATGTTTAGTCCCTTTTCTTCTCTTTCCTTATTTACCTTTACCTTTCTTCTTGATCTATCTTCTTCCCACCGAATACCTTTCTTCCTGATCTATCTTCTTCCCACCGAACAATTGAAGGAGAAAATGCCATGTGGCATTAATTGTAGTCTTTTATTAATATTTAGATTAGATTAGATTTAATTTAATAATTTAATTAATATTTTTATAATTTATAATTCTATTTCAATAAACCGAATGGTTTATTGTAGCCCTAGAACTCATGCAAATTGCTGTCCTGTAAACCCCGCAGCTTTTTTCCTTGTGCAGCAGCAGCATCTTCATCGATTGATTCGATATTTCGATCGTCTCTGAGTTTAATCGGATCACATAAACTCACAAGTATGGGCAGACAAAAGGGAGAAGCAGCAAGAAGCAAAGCTCGTCCTTCTAGCAGCAGGCAATTCCAATCTGTTTCTTCTTCATTCGATTAATAATCTAAACTAACGATTGTTGACGGTGTTTGCTTGCAGTTTAGCCGCTTCGCTGCTACCGGCCGCCGGTGCTACAGCCGTTGGATTTGGGGGTTATGTCGGCAGTTCACGGCTTGATGCTTCTGTTCCAACAACTTCTTCAGATGCTGCCTCTTCTTCTGTTATTGTATGTTGTCACTTTTGTTGTTGTTGTGTTAATTAGTATCTAAAGTTTAAAGCTTTGATGATTATAACCATAGTTGTCTTGAGGCGCAAGGCGCGCTCATGGTGCAAAGGGTGTGAGCCTTGGGCCCGAAGTTGTCAATAGCGAATAGCGGACGATAGCGACAAGCTACCTATACGCAACGGAGCGATAGCGGGCGCTGTTTTATGTTTAGCGACACACTATGTAAAATTTTAGAAATATTGTATACGTATATTAAATCCTACGCTGTTTTATATGTATATTTAACAAAAAAGCCTAAAATCCTGCTATTTTATACCTATTAAATCCCGCTATTTATATAAAAAAACAAAAATTCCTAAAATCTCGCTGTTTACCCGCTATGGAGGCGCCAAAATAGATAGCGACACATGAGCGCTTCACTGCTTCGCTATGCTATTCGCTATAGCACCCGCTATGAGCGCTATTAACAACTATGCTTGGGCCTCGGTGCAAGGCGCTTAAAAAGCGAGGACTTTTTTTAGGCAAGACGTATAGTATAAAAATACAGTATTTAGGGGTTTTAGTCACGTTTTAGGCTTCTTTAGGGCTAGTTTAGGTTGTTATAGTTTTATGTTGATTCCAGGGTTGTTTAGGGTTGATCTAAGTGTTTTAGACCTGTTTTGATAATTTTTAGCTGGAAATTTGTTGGAACTTGGCCTGAAAAAATGCTTTCGAGGGCCTAAAAGGGGGGGGGGGGGGGTTGAAGCGAAGCGAGAAGGCTGCGTTCTGGGCCTGAAAAGTGGGTCTAGGCGCACGTCTTGGTTGAGCCTGGAGAACAGAGATTTTAACAACTTTTAAACTTCGGTTTGATCCATTGTTTTGAGGTGTTTTATGTTATTAGGTAAATTGGATTTTAATAATCCAAACTATGGCGTGTTAGATGATGATAATTTGTACCAACAATTTAACCTTTGTAACTATCACTTTCGTTTTCCAAGGGCAATATGGTAGAAGCAATTCGTCCGCCCCTAATAAACAATTGACTGATTCTTATCCCTTTATGAATGATGTACGTTATTTTGAAATGACATAAGTGAAACTTAGGGCCAGGGGCATACAAATCTGATAGAGTGGGATTGCTCTTGATATGTAACAAATCAGACGAAATTTTAATCTACATTTGATTTGTGGAAGTACTTAAGTTCTATGTGATAGTGCTGATACTATGTTTGGTGAAACATACATAATGATTTTGGAACTGTTAATGACAATGTAGGATATTGATAGTGATTTGGCACAACAACTGAAGAGGCTTTCCCGAAAAGATCCAACTACAAAGGTAATGTTATGATACCACAAAGGCCTTGTTCACTTTGGGAAGATGCCCAACTAGTTTCTTGTGTTATTTTCTTTTTGATGCTGAATGAATGTTGAGCTCACTAACATATCATGTTATATATTGCTCATAGTGACTTAATTTTGTGTGCTATCCTATTTCATGGTTCTACAGCTCAAGGCTTTGACAACTTTGTTGGCGCTGCTTAAGGAAAAATCTGCAAAGGATGTATTACCAGCTATTCCGCAATGGGTATGCTTGTTTGTTTTAAAAAATGTATTTAGGAGTTGTTTGATTTGACACACAATTACAAACTTTTGACTCACAAGTAGTTGTGATTTGTGGCTTAGGCATTTGAATACAAGAAGCTGTTGCTAGACTACAACCGAGAGGTCCGCCGGGCGACTCATGGCACCATGGCTGCTCTTGTCAGCACCGTTGGGTTAGGACATATCTTAACTCGTTTTCAATCTTCTTTATAAAGCATGTTCTACAAGTTCTTATTGGTTCTTTCTTTCTTATCGTATCTATACGGTATCAGGAGAGATTTAGCTCCACATTTGAAGACTTTGATGGGGCCGTGGTGGTATTCTCAGTTTGATCCGGTCCATGAAGTTTCCCAAGCTGCAAAAAGATCATTGGAGGTTTGAAATTACTTGTTACAATACGCAATACGTATTCTACATACTCGGTTACGTATCTTGCCAAAATGATTCATTTTACTTGGAGAGTGAGATGCCTGATGGCGTTTTTGCTGTCACGTTTTTAGGAGTCATATATGTAACTAGAGGGGGGCATAAGGACCAGTTTGGGACAAAACAAAAAAAGCAATCCGGTTAAAAAAACTGGTTTCACCCCAGGCCCGAATCACCGGTTTGTTTACCGGTTCCCCCA
The DNA here is from genome assembly GCA_030545235.1 of Helianthus tuberosus. NCBI lineage: Eukaryota > Viridiplantae > Streptophyta > Magnoliopsida > Asterales > Asteraceae > Helianthus > Helianthus tuberosus. Next base: position 71,547 of record JARYGA010026979.1, on the reverse strand, counting down.
TGACGCATTGAAAACCGGTTTGAAAATCGATTTCTAAACAAACCGGTTTTTTACAGTTAAAAAACCCGGTTTTTATAAGTTTTAAGTGATTTTTAGTTAATTGTTTGTTTTAATTTTTTAAAAAAAGGTAAAAAATGTTTTTTTTTTTAAAACCGGTTTGAAGCCCGACCCAAACCAATCCGTTTCAGTTCGGATCTTAAGGCTTTCAAACCGGTTTAAAACTTGACCCAGTTTTAAATAAACCAGTTTTTTATCAACAAAAAAAACCGGTTCGGTTTGGAAGAAAAACCGATTTGTACATGTCTATATGTAATCTTTGAAGTGCAGATGTTATTTAGGTTTCTTGGAGACGCCGACATTTGAGCTATGCAGTTAATAGCGGCGCTATAGCGGTTAGCGGACGTCTGGGTTTGTAGCGGTCCAAATAGCGGTGGCTCATAGCGGTTACGCTATTAGCGGCGCTATAGCCCGCTATTTGGAAACCTGTATAGCGGTCAAAGTCAAATTAGGTCAAAGTTTGAAAAAATCGGTCAAAAGTCGCCTATAATCGGACCAAATCGGTCAAAACTGGATCAGATATTAGTCAAAATTTGACCAAATCGGTTAAGTGAAATGAATTGTTACCTTAATTCGAACAAAAATCAGTTGTTGCTCCATGATTTTGAACCATTGTAGAGATAACTGGGTACTACGCCTGATGAAGAAGAGAAGGGGAGCTGGAAAACGGCTTATGATGAAAGTGGGGATGATTAGGGTTATTTAAGTTTGGGTATTTTAACATATAACCCCCCCTCCATCTTCATTAGTTTATATTTAGTCCTCATACTTGTGAATTTATATATAAAAAATATAAAATTAATGGTATATGTATATGATATATATAAAAATACATAAATTATGCATGGTATAAAAATTACCGCTATATCACCGCTATACCACCGCTATATCATATAGCGAACCTTGACCGCTAGTCGATTTTGGATCGCTTTAACTGCTTAGCATTTGAGAAAATATGAAAAAAAGCAATGACATATTAAAACCTATAAAGTTTAACTTCAAGACATCAATACATAGTTCATGTTCTGTTTCTTTTTTTTTTCACTCTTCCAAATTAATGAAACAAAAGAACAGAAGAAATAAAGTTAAGATGCTATTTTTTTACTCTGAACCAGGCTGCTTTTCCTGCACAAGAAAAGCGATTGGATGCTCTAATGTTATGTATCGATGAGGTGTTTATGTATTTAGAAGAAAACTTAAAGCTCACTCCACAAAGTATGTCTGATAAGGCAGTTGCTTTGGACGAGCTACAAGAGATGCATCAGCAGGTACACAACATCGACAAATTCATTACACATATAGTGTATTCTATGTTACTGAATATATTTAAGGGATAAACGCATACGAAATTGTTTGGTTCTTAATAATTTATTGCTTCTTGCTTTCCTATAGGTCATCTCATCATCCTTGTTAGCATTGGCTACACTCCTCGATATTCTAACAAGTGAAAAACACGGTTTAGAGAACACAAATTCCGAACAAAAACGCACTCAAAAAGCAAGATCCGCCGCCATTTCTCACGCAGAAAAGTTGTTATCCGTCCATAATTGTTTTCTGGACTTCCTTCGTTCTCCCAGTTCTGCTACCCGATCTGCTGCATATTCACTCGTTAGAAGCTGTGTTAAAAACGTTCCTCATGCTCTAAACGAAGCAAATGTTAAAACTCTTGCACCGGTAATACTCGGTGCATTCCAGGAAAAGGACCCCACTTGCCACTCGTTTATGTGGGAAGCACTGCTACTGTTTTCTCGGAAGTTTCCGGAAAGTTGGACAACTTTGAACGTTCACAAAACTTTGCTTAATCCGTTTTGGAACTTCTTAAGGAACGGGTGTTTTGGATCTCAACAAGTATCGTACCCGTCGTTAGTTCTGTTTTTGGACTGCGTACCTCCTAAGGCTATAACAACAAATAAGTTCTTCTTTGAGTTCCTTCGGAATTTTTGGGCTGGAAAAGTTCATTCGCAGTCCTCAAACGCTGATCAGTTAGCGTTTTTCAAGTCATACCGAGAATGTTTTCTGTGGACGTTACAAAGCGCTCAAAGGTGAGTTTCAGTCAGCTCTGTCTTGCATCATACGTTACGCACATTAGGCTGTCGATTCACTCTTTTTGTCACTTTAATATCAGATATTGTGATGGAGTAGAAGCTATCCATAACTTCAGGCGTACTGTCGTTGATGAGGTGTTATTGAAACTGATGTGGTGTGACTATCTTTCGGTTCCATTTTCTGAAGAGAAGTTAAAAAAATTTGTACAAGAATTTGGAAAATGCATTACCGAGATCCTTTCGGGTATCTATTCCCTGGAACCTGCTCTCTTATCGGTCTTTTGCATTACATTCGAAGAGAATTGTTTCGAAGCGTTTCAACAAAGTGACAACATTGAAAATCATGAGAATGTGGATAAAATCATCAGATTTTTGCGATTAGTGGATCTACATGCTGTGCGCAAAGGTGACTCGTGGCCTTTATCTTATCTTGTGGGCCCGATGATGCCAAAGTCTTTCCAGTTTATCCAAACTATCGTAAGTTGCTATCACTTGATTACTATTTTTTTGTTTATGATTCATTATAATATTGTTGTTCTTTGTAATGTTTTCAGGACTCACCAAACACTTTAAAATTTATGGTGGTTGTGGTCTCGATTTTCGGTCCACGCAAGATTGTTGAAGCAATTACGCGGGAACAAAACGAGTCTTCTCGTCTATCAGAGAAGAATAGTGATATGAGCGTAACGCAGTTTTTGCAACTTTTTAAGGAGATTTTTGTTCCGTGGTGCTTTAAAACTGATAGCGGCGTCTCCTTGACCCGGTTAGATCTCTTGTTTGCGTTACTAGATGTCGAGTGCTTTTCTGAGCAATGCGAGAGTATAATTTTACATGCAACTGGCACCCCTGATTCCAACCATACTCGCGTATTGGCACTTGTCTTGGAGAAAATGAGAGAGGAAAGTGTAAGGATGAAATTGCGTTTGGATCTCTCTCATCACGAGCTTCTGAATTCTACCGCTCTTTCGGTTGCTCGTTCTCTTCCCCCCTTTGGATCTTCTGATGCTCGGTTTGTTTGTGCTGCCCTTGGAGGCATGACAGAAGAAGATCAAACTTACTTCGTGAGCGAGAACACATCGATCGCTATATTTAAACAAATCTTCCAAAAGTTACTATCTTTCATCCAAACTTCCAACTTCACTTGGGTCAAGAGTGCTAACGAGTTGTTAAAACCCGACGAACACATAACCGTCATGGGATCCGAATCTCCAACAAGTGTGCTTGAAGCGGCTAATTTCGCCATGGAAGTGGTTAACGGTAGCTTCTTTAGATTAAAAACCGTTACATTACTTCCAAATGTGCTGGCTGCATTGTTTGTGATCGATTGGGAACATAGCACATTCGAGGTTTTCGGTGAGGGACTTGATATGGATCGATTCGGTTTCTGTAAATCCGTGCATGCTTTTCGCAGAAAGATAAATAAATCCCTTAGAACCCTTAGTCTGGATTGTAGGAGAATGCTGGGTGGTACTCTGGTTTGGGCTATCCGCTGTGTTGTATGTAATGAAGATAAATTAGAAATTGATATGGCTACGTCTTTGGGCTGTCTTTATTTCCTGGATGTTGTGGATAGCGTTTGTCAAGGTCAAGATGAGGAACAAACATTGTTGGATGAGCTTCTAAGCAACGGTGATTCGTGGCCTTTGTGGGTCATGCCTGATATTAAAGACGGACGGAGATTGGCTACTTTGAAAATTGAAAGCAATTCTTCTGATGTGAGTAATCTTTTTCTTATATTTATTATGACTTATAGAACATACAATATTCTTGTTCTAAAATTTAATTACAAGTATAAGCTTAGAAATTTTTTAAAGCTTCAAGTATTGATCACATACACATTCTATACTGACCCGCTACAACCCCTTGTATATAAATAAAGTTAATTCAACCGACTGTCATATATATCACTAGTGGGGCTGTAAACGAATCGAACGAACACGAACAAGACCTTGTTCGTGTTCGTTGTTAAGAATGTATATATGTTCGCGAATTGTTCATGAACACTTACCGAATGAGATTTTATGTTAGTGCTTGTTCGTTAAGGAAATAAACATGTTCATGCTCATGTTCGTTTGTTAATTTTAGGCAACGAATGCAAACAAATGTTCATGAAAACAAACGAACACAAACAAGCACTCGTGAATAGAATGTATAATACACTGATATTTATTAAGTATTTTATTTGTCGGAATTTTGAATTATTTAAATAAAATATAAAACCTAAAAACACTAATGAACAATTGAACACCAACAAACATGCTACCGAACATTCACGAACATAAATGATCGAACACGGCCTCTGTTCATGTCGGTCATTTAACTAAATGAATGGATTTTTTTTAGTGTTTGTTCATTTATTTAACTAATCACGAGGAAACAAACTTCAAGATTACATGATTAAACTGTGCTTGGAAGCTCACTACTATACTTCTCTCAACATTTTCTTGTGGCCTTCATGCATTACATTGTTAAGCAAATAAAAAACTTTTGTAAACAACTTGTAACGAAAATATGAAACTAGTTTAAACTGGTGCTTGAGAACGTAAAATTGTCTGTGCAGGCATCGGAGGATCACCGAATGGCTGCTTTTGTCGACAAACTTATATCCAAAGTGGGTATAGCTAGAGTTATCGCAGGCTCTATATCTTCCGAACAAGTTACGACATCTCATTGTCATTATCATCGCGTTTGGCTCGCAACAGAGATGCTATGCACATGGAAATGGCAAGGTGGCAGCGTCCTAACCTCGTTTCTACCTTCATTAATTCAATACATACGGGATCAAGATTCTTTTGCTAGTAACGACAACTTGTTAGATTCCATCGTCAATATCCTTATCGACGGCGCTCTTGTTCAAGGAGCAAACAGTGAAACAAGCTGTTCAAGTATATATCCGGCCCCATCGGAGAGCATTGAACAAGCATTTTTGAGAGCGATTGTGTCAATACTCGGTACACTTTTTGAGGCTAATATTTGGGGACGAAACAAAGCTCTGGAGATTTTTAATCTGCTTGTAGGTAGACTTTATGTAGGTGAAGATGTGAATTCCAATTGTTTGAAGATACTTCCTGTTGTTATGAGTGTTCTAACTGGACCACTATTTGGAAACGAAATAACCGACGCTTCAAAGAGAAACGAAGTACATGACGTCATCGAGGGCTGGCTTCAGAAAACTCTGTCGTTTCCGCCTTTGAACACATGGTTATCCGGACAAGATATGGAAGATTGGTTTCAGCTTCTTGCATCATGCTATCCCGTAAGAGGAACGAAACAGTTTCGACCACCAAGAGATATCACCGATGTGGAACGCGGTCTCCTGCTCGAGTTACTCCGGAAGCAGCGTCTCGCTTCTACATCTGTCGCAGTCAACAAATTACCCGTTGTGCAGATATTGCTGTCCAAGTTAACCGTTGTCGTAGTTGGATACTGTTGGAATGATTTTAACCAAGATGATTGGGAATTTGTGTTGTATAAATCACGATATTGGATTGAATCCGCAGTTGTGTTAATGGAGGAGGTAGCAGAGGCTGTGAACGATACCGTTACAAATGGGTCCACTTCAGATATACTCGAGAAGCTCCGGCATACAGTCTCGGGTTTGGATTCTTCTGCTTTAAAACTTGCAAGTAACGCACTTGTTGCGTTTTCTATGTTCTGCGGGCTCATTGGACAAGAAACTGTTGAAAACAAAAACGATCAAAATCCGTTAAGACCCGATAAATGGGACGTTATTAAAGATAAGATTCTACAAGGCGTTCTTCGGTTGCTCTTTTCGACAGGTGCAGCTGAGGCCATGGCTGGTTCGTATTCTCTAATGGCTTCTTCGGTTATAGCATCGAGTCGACTCGGTGACAGTTATTTCTGGGAGTTGGTTTCTTCGAGTGCGGTTGAATCTTCTTCTCATGCAAGAGAGCGAGCCGTGAAATCGTTTGATATGTGGGGGCTTAGCAAAGGAGTTGTTAGCTCTTTATACGCTATTCTCTTCTCGTCCGAACCGGTTCCGTATTTGCAGTATGCCGCTTATGTCATTCTTTCGAGTGAACCTGTTGCCGACTCGGCGTTTTTTACTCAAGAAAGTACCTCTTCGTTAAACGAAAGTGATGTTGAAGATAAAGATCCTCTCGCTGCGTCTTTAGAAACGAAGATTCAGCTACGAGAGGAGATTTCCGTCTTTCTCGAGAAATCACCGTTGGAGATTATTGAATCGGATTTGGTAGCCCCGGATAGAGTAAGTCCATTTCGACTAAAATCAACACTTTTTTCTTAAATTTCGACCTATTTACTTGTAAATCGGTCAATCTGATTATCGTTTTTTAATCTCGAATGGTAAAGTAAAAAAAAAAAAACGAGTTTACGAGGAAACAATCGGTAAAGTAAAAAAAAAAAGAGTTTACGAGGAAACAAGTAATTGGGTCGAATGTTGCCCAAAGTGTATTTTTAATGCAAAAATTCTAAATTGTTTTTATTTTAGAAGTTACAATCTTGGTGAAATAATACATGCTTTGTAGTTGTATGTGACCCATTAATTATTTACATAAGAGTAACGTACATGGATGGTCCCTGTGGTTTACCAAAATTTTGGATTTGGTCTCTAAGCTTTCTAAAAGTACATGGATGGTCCCAGTGGTTTGCACTTTGTAATGCATTACGTCCCGACTTTGCCAAAAGTCACATGGATGTTCCATGTGGTTTGCATTTTGCAGGGCGGTGCGAAAGAGGGGGGGGGGGGGGGGGGATGACTCAGAGCCTAGCCTCTTCGAGGGCCTGACATTTTTTATTTTTTTATAAATGTTTACGCTGTAAAACTTGGGATAAATACATTCTGAATCGAAAAACTTCATAATTAAACACGTGGCGTGGTGTGGTTACTTGGTTTCTTTAACAAGAAGCAGACGTAGGTTCTAATCCTGGCGTCACCTTGTTTTAGTTGAAATTTTCGACTTTTTTCTTATATATTAAATGCTGGTAGTTTACTTCCCAGATTATGCACAAAAATATGATTACTTAAACTAATTCTTGCATTATTATTCAGTATATGCTTTATTTAAACTTTGTTATATGTTCTTTAAAAAAAATAGATTTTCGGGGCCCGTATTTTCAATTGGCCCAGGGCTCATAGAATTTTGAGGTTTTTAGGAGACGGCCCTGGCACTTTGTAACATATATAGTCCCTAACTTGGACCTGCTGAAACCTTTATATTTGTTGGCTGGGGACTTAATGCGTTACAAAGTGCAAACCACAAGGACCATCCATGTACTTCTGGAAAGCTAGGGACCAAATCCAAAATTTTGGTAAACCACAGGGACCATCCGTGTACTTTACTCTTTACATAAGTTAAAGTTTTTGGAGAAAAAATATTTTTGAGGTCAAACTTGACCGGTTGCCCAACGACCCGCGCATTTACTAGTTTCTTTCTCCGTCATTTGTTTATTTCTAAAACTAATATATTGTTAAACTGGACAGGTGCATGTTTTTGTTGCTTGGTTGTTGACGTTACATCTACTCGCTTCACAATCATCTCCTACAAAGGAGAAGTTGATTCAACACATAAAAGACTCCTGCAATTCAATGATATTGGACTGCATCTTCCAACACATACCACTGGAATTGTGCGCTGCAAGTGTAAAGAAGAAGTTTTCTCAGCTTCCACCTGGCATTTCCGAGTTTGCACAAGCCGCATCTCGTGCAATCACAGACAACTCATTGCTCTTTGCTGTGGAATCCCTTTGGCCTGTTGGGCCCGATGGAGTGACATCATTTGCTGGTGCAATATATGGGTTGATGTTAAAAACGCTCCCTGCTTATGTTAGAGAGTGGTTTAATGATATACGCGATCACACATCATCTTCTGCAATAGAGTCGTTTACGAGAACATGGTGTAGTCCTCCTCTAATTGCAATTGAATTGTCTCAGGTGTGTTTTTGTCTCCTGTTAAATGTTATCCAATATCATCATTTAGAAAATGAACGTTTTTCGTAAATAATTGTTATTGCAGATCAAGAAAGCCAATCTCTCTGATGAGAATTTTTCAGTTAGTGTGAGCAAGTCTGCTAACGAGGTTGTTGCCACGTATACAAAAGACGAATCGAATATGGACTTGGTCGTTCGTCTCCCAACGTCTTATCCATTGCGACCCGTTGACGTGGAATGTACTAGAAGCCTTGGCATCTCTGAAGTCAAGCAAAGGAAATGGTTGCTTTCAATGATGTCATTCGTTCGTAATCAAGTAAGCCGTTGCTTTTCGTATTTGCTACATGTCCTTTTATTATAAATATGATGATTAGAGGTGGCTAGATAACAATTACGGCTAACCGCAACACAATATATTAATTAATTAATAATATGCAACGTTTAAAAATATATTTATATGCATGAGGGTAATAAACTAATAACTAACCTGTTACATTTGTTATATCTCAGAATGGGGCTTTAGCAGAAGCAATTAGAATATGGAAGAACAATTTCGACAAGGAATTTGAGGGCGTTGAAGAGTGTCCTATTTGTTACAGTGTGATTCACACATCAAATCATAGTCTTCCACGCCGGGCATGTCGGACCTGCAAGCACAAGTTCCATTCTGCATGCTTATACAAGTGGTTCTTAACTTCTAACAAGTCTAACTGTCCTCTATGCCAATCTCTGTTTTGACCATCCATTGAGGCTTTTGTAGATTTTTTATTATCATGCGGTTTTGACTTGAGTAATTTATGATCGCTTGCGGAGTATATATTGTCTTGAATGTGTGTAGAAAAGGGCTAATACTTATTTTGCAAACATGAAGCGAACAAAGTTTTACTTTTAAATTTACGAGTAAAGTACCATTTTGTGGTTTGGGCAATTTTGTTAGTATACTTTAAAGGTTTCGTTTATAGCCTACTTTTCACTATTGTTATTTTGGTCCAGCTGACTTAACCTCATCTATGAACTTCGTTAAGTCGGGCAATTTCATCTTTTTCTATTATGGCATAAGAAACAATGCATCACGCCGTATACGAATGCGAAATAATGTAAGATATGTGAACCTGAAACATGATACGTATCAAGATGTACTTGGTGTGTATATATATATATATCAATACACTAATAATATACCAAAAAAAAAATGTATGTATGATAGTTGTATTTAAATCAAAAAATTGACGTCAAATTTTCTTTTGGTGTAAAATATCCAACCCTTTTTAAGTTATTACATTAAATCAAAAAATTGACGTCAAATTTTCTTTTGGTGTAAAACTAGGGTTTTTACCCGCCGCGCATTGCGGCGGCGTCGAAAGTTAAAGTAACTCGTATTTATACAGTATATTTGACCCGACTCTTTACTTAAAAAAATTACATCGCCATCGAATGAAAACGTATCATATTTGACCCGACTTGCTTTCAAATACAGTTTACGAACGTACACAAAATAAGTATAAAACGTATTATTTTTTACCAGACTCGCTTGAGAAAAAAGTTTGTCAAAACGTGAGTCCTTTACGTTGAAACATGAATTTTAAAAGGACATGTACGTTAAAACCGCGATACACAGCGCGTTACGTCGGCGGCACCTTAGTTGTTTATAGCTGACGACACGTTATGTGATGTGATGCGTTAACCACATAAAACACGTGTTTGACGTATCCGATCAAACTCAGTGTAACCTGTATAAGCATTGTGGTTACAATGTACAATGATGAAATTAACATGTGATGCCCGCACGTGACAATGACATTACACGTTTTTGACTTTGTTACACACGGTACGTTCGTGAAATTAACGTCATTAGATATATATATATATATATATATATATATATATATATATATATATATATATGGCTCGCTCATCTCAGTGTAAAGTTGTAACAATATTTTAGACAACTGTGTAAAATCTTAAAAGTACTTTAGACATTAACATGGTAAGACATAGATAAAAAAATATATTAATGTGTGACACTATGGTCTAAAGTCGTAGAAGCAATTCAAATAAAATGAGACGTTAAGTTATTAAGTAGAAAAAGTTGGCAGATCAAAGTTGTCAATTACCAAAAGTTAAAAGTGAATGCTTAAGTTACCTAGTTTGAGAGTGTGAATTGAAAGAAGTAAAAGTATAGAGGTTAAAAAGTAAAAGCACAGAAATTAGAATTGTAATATATGAAAATTGAAAGGAGATAAATGTATAGGGGCTAAGTGTGTATTTTTGTAAAAGTTGAGGACTTAAAGACAAAGGTCCTCCACCGACCTTTGTCTTTAAGATTATATTTACCCTTGCCGCGCGTTGCAGCGGCAACGTCGCGTTTGCGACTTCGTTGCACACGTTCGATGATGCCATTAACATGTGGTGCCCGCATGTGACTTGACACGTTTTTTAACTTTGTTACACATGTTACGTTTAATGTGGTTAGTCAAAGATAAAAAAAGTAGAATGTCTTACACGTTATGGTGTAAATTCGTAAAAGTAATTTAAACAAAATAATTGAAATGTTGGAGAAGATGAAGTGTGAAGTTTTTAAGTAGAAAAAATAGGGCTCAAAGTTGTCAATTACCAAAAGTTAGAGGTCAATGTGTCACTTACCAAAGGACGAATGTTGAATGAATTAAATCTCTAAAGTTGGATGCCTTGCATATTGCGGTGTAAATTTGTTTTTTGTTTTTTTGTTTAATTATTTCTTATTATATAACTATTGTTTTTTTTCCAGTTTTTTACATCGAAATAATAATTTAATATAGAGAATGGAAACCAGTTTTAATAATGCCATAGGAGATCTAAAATAAAAGAAAAATTAAAATACGGGGTTTGTGTACAAAACGGAAATTTTTTGTCACGTGAGAAAGGCATGGTCGGAACCACCGACCTTTATATCTTTTATATTATATAAATATCCAACCCTTTTAAGTTATTACATAAAAACTTATTTTATAAAAATTAAACAAATATAAATAGGTTAAACAAATCAATTTGCAAACCTGTTGAGTTAGGTTGGACATACAACTCTTTACGTATACTTAAGATATCCTTTTACCTTTACCTATATCTAAATTTTCACAAATGTTCATGTTCTTTTGTTATCCAAAATCTTTAAAAAAGGACCTAGGCTTGATTTTATAGATCTGCTATGTTTAAGTTAAACCATTTAAACATATGTAAATTCTATATATATATCATCATCAGGATACTCAGTAAATCCTATTAATAGCAAAGCTAAGGTTGGGTCTGAGGAGGGTAAGATGTAGACAGACTTAAATCTACACCGTAGGAATAGAGAGGCTGCTTCCAGTGAGACCCCGGCTCGATGGTAGTTTTGTATCAAGTCTTGGACATAAGACACATAACACTCGGCAATTATGTCACACCCCCAAAATCCACACGCGAAGTATCACCGCATGGAGGCGTGACATGACCAGGATCAAGCCACCAATCATATTGAACAATGTAATATAATAAAGATAAACCAACCACAATATAATTGGTGTCCAAAATAAATTAACCAAATTCAAGTATCAGCAGAAGCATAAAATGTAAAACCAAATTATAAGTTTTAAAAGTTCAAATGTTCCACATGGAACTCAACATTTCCATGTCCCACAACGATTCTTCCCCATGCAAGCTCCAGCTAAGTACCTAATGACCTGCAAAGCATGTAGTAACGAGTCAACAACAAAATTGAGCGAGTTCACAGTTGGGTGTTTGTTTAAGTTATTCCAAAAACATAGTTTCCTTTAACCGGCACCCTTGCCGTGGGGGCTACCCCATAGTTGAAAACGTGTTTGGTTTAATCCCTTTTTCTCTGGCAATCCAGCCGTGGGGGCTACTCCATGTTTACACTACTAGACTCGTTACCATATCGACCACTGACTTTAGTCATGTTTATGTGCCCTTAGCGTCAATGGCTATCATCATTGACGTGCCCAGATCCATTAGTTCACGCCCGTCCTCTGCGGCACGGTGTGAGGCTTGTCAGACCTAAATAGCGCTATCTAACTAATGACCCGCTCGCCATTGGCCCGGCGATGAAGTCGATATAAAAGGAGGGACTTCGTGATAGAGTTTTGGTCTAGTGAAATTTAAACTGTCCAAGAGGACGAGGAATTACATTCCTTAACCCGTACTGTCCTACCCAAGAAGGACGGGGAATCCATATTCCTTAACCCATTCCCAACCCACCGGGAATTACCATGCTTTGTAGAAAGTGTGAACTCACCTTAGGTTAGCTCGGCAGATAAACGAAAGGTCAAATCGAGCTGCTAGGGGTCAACCCCGTCCTAACATGGTTACCATACAAGTCAGGTCTAGGTTCAAGTAATGCACGTATGTTTGCACAGATTTATCAAATCAAGACATGTAACAATCATGGCATGCATGGCATACATTTAGAACATGTTAAACAGATCAGTAACTAAGCCCAAGGTTTAACTTGTGCGATCCAAATGGTTTGGGCCGAACCATTTGTGCGATTCACTACTGAAGCCCAACAAACACCCCGGCCCAACATTAAGAAGCCCAACAGTATACACAGCCCAAACAAATAAACAGAGACCAACTCGTGCGGTCCAGTTCAGCTTGTGCGACTGGACAAAACTTGTGCGATTAAACTTGGGCCTTGAGGCCCAACAGTAAAACAGTTCAAGTAGTTTGTGTGTGGCCCAAGCCTTGTGCGATCGGCACTGTCTTGTGCGATCCACAAGGTCTTATGCGATCATGCATATCTAAACAGTACCCTGTGCTTTAATGATTGTACCTAGCTTGCGCGATTAGCTCTTATGCGATCAGATCAGATCTTGTGCGATGGGAAGCTTGTGCGATTAGTCCCTTACACGAAATAGGTTTCGTGTGGTTCATGCAAGCTTATGCGAATCATGTTTTGTGTGACTTGTGCGATTGGTTATCTAAAATCCGAATTTCATGCATATCAGTTACACATTTATCTTTGCAAATCAATTCCAACAGTTTCCATATTTGCACACAATCAATCAACACCATCACAGTTTCTACCCAATCCTTTATTCGATCAAATCAAGGTTTTCATCCATTAATCCCTATGAACACTAATCATGTTCAAGGCATAGCAACAATTTATAATAATAAGCTATAATAACACGGTTCATGTTCTTTGATTACTAGCATGCATACTAACATAACAATCCCCACAATTCATTCAATGATTAACATATCACAATCGGTTATCATTCATTCGGTTCCAGATCATCAATCACATAATCATCAACTCTAAATCAGTCTAAACACCTACACAAGTGAGTCGATCTACATGAACAACCTTAGTGATTTACAATCATAAGCAATCATATATCATTCTCTAAATCATTATGTGGAAACATGTAGATCACAACATCAAGTAATATACAATTAATAATTAAAACACTAACCGGAAAGCCAAAGAACTAGGTTGATCGAGATGGGGGCTTCGGCTATGAGGATTGCCGTCGAACAAGAGAGAGATGAGAGGAGAGAACTAGGGTTTGGTGTATGTTAAGTGTTTGCAACTAATGAGAGAACAACCCCCCCACTAATGGGTATGTCTTAGCTTAAATAGGTGGGTGGCCGAACCCATCATGGGCTGCCCATTGGTTTCAGATTCAAAGGGTGTGGGCCGAGAGTGATGTGCCCAAGAGGGCTTGTGTGATTTGGCTCGTGTTGTGCGATCGGGTTCACGTTGTGCGACTACATTATACATACATATATAACACACATTCACTTAACATGTAATATAACATTCAAACTCATGACATTACATTGCAACAAACACATAAGTTAATCATAGAACGTTTATACAGGTTACACCAAAGTATCAAGAAAGGTTCTGAGATACGAGTTGTCACATTATCCCCAAGTTGAAAGAAATTTCGTCCCGAAATTTAGCACGTACTCACTGAGGAAGCTAGTTAAGTTGCATGGTTTCCTGGTTTTCCTGGGGTGTCACATCCTTCCCCTGTTGGTTTGGAATTTCATCCCGAAATTCCGCAGTAGCTTCAGCCTCAGTAGTGGTTTCACAGTTCACGAACAACTGGGGATACTTGTGTTTCATTTGATCTTCGCGTTCCCATGTAAACTCTGGGCCACGACGGGAGTTCTAACGAACTTGAACAAGAGGTATTCTGGTACGTTTGAGAATCTTAACTTCTCGGTCAGTAATCTCTACTGGTTCCTCGACGAATCGCAGCTGATCGTCGATAGTGAGCTCCTTGAGAGGAACTATGAGGGTCTCATCTGACAGGCACTTCTTCAGATTCGACACGTGGAAAACGTTGTGAACTCCGCTGAGTTCTTCTGGTAGGTTCAACTTGTAAGCGACTTTGCCAACTCTCTCAATGATTTCGAACGGTCTGACATAACGCGGATTGAGTTTGCCTCGTTTGCCAAAATGAACTACACCTTTCCAAGGCGAGACTTTGAGTAGCACACGATCCCCGACCTGGAACTCGAGTGGTTTCCTACGCTTATCAGCGTAGCTTTTCTGACGGTCACGAGCTGCCGCCATTCGTTGTCGTATCTGAGCAATCCTTTCTGTTGTGTCTACCATAAGTTCTGGGCCAGTGACCTGGCTATCACCAACCTCTGCCCAGTAAAGAGGTGATCGGCATTTACGTCCATACAATGCCTCAAACGGAGCGGCCTGGATACTGGTGTGGTAACTGTTATTATCGAGAACTCCACTAACGGGAGATGCTTTTCCCAGCCGTTACCAAAGTTGATTACACATGCCCTAAGCATGCCTTCAAGGGTTTGGATGGTGCGTTCAGACTGCCCATCCGTTTGCGGGTGATATGCTGTGCTCATGTCTAAACGTGAGCCAAAGGATTTGTGCATAGCTTGCCACAGTTCGGAAGTAAAACGTGCATCACGATCAGAAATAATAGAGGTTGGCACTCCGTGCCTCGATACTACTTCCTTTAAGTAAACGTCTGCTAAAGTAGAGAACTTGTCTGTTTCTTTGATAGCCAAAAAGTGTGCAGACTTAGTCAATCGATCCACTATCACCCAAATAGTGTCATTTCCGCGTTGAGATCTAGGCAGACCAGTAACGAAATCCATGGAAATTTGCTCCCATTTCCATGTCGGGATCTCTGGTTGTTGCAGTAGGCCTGATGGTTTCTAATATATTCACTCTTGACTCTCACACAAGTCAAGCATTTGTTGACGTAGGTTGCTATATTGGCCTTCATGCTAGGCCACCAATACGTAGTCTTGAGATCGTGGTACATCTTATCAGAACCAGGATGTACCGAGTAACGAGACTTGTGTGCTTCATCCATCACAAGCTCACGTAAGTTTCCATAAAGTGGAACCCATATGCGCCCTGTTACGTAGTAAGCGCCGTCTTCCTTTTGTTCTAATCGTTTCCTTGATCCTCGTAGAGACTCGGCCCTAATATTCTCTGTTTTCAATGCTTCCACCTGAGCATCTCGTATCTGAGTAGGAAGACTAGATTGGATGGTAAGTTGTAACGCTCGCACACACTTAGGTGTAGTATCCTTTCGACTGAGGGCGTCAGCCACAACATTGGCTTTGCCTGGATGGTACTTGATCGCGCATTCGTAATCATTCAAGAGCTCAACCCATCGTCGTTGTCGCATGTTTAACTCCTTTTGCTTGAAGATATGCTCGAGACTCCTGTGATCGGTGTAAATGGTGCACTTGGTACCATACAGGTAATGTCTCCATATCTTAAGAGCAAAAAACACTGCTCCCAACTCCAAGTCGTGCATAGTGTAGTTCCTTTCGTGAACTTTAAGTTTGTGTGATGCGTAAGCAATGACCTTGTCACGTTGCATCAACAAACAACCAAGTCCTTGGATGGACGCGTCGCAATAAACCACAAAATCATCTGTGCCTTCAGGCAATGAGAGAATAGGTGCGCTACACAGTCTATCCTTTAAGTGCTGAAACGCAGTTTCCTGGGCATCACCCCAACGATAGGTGACACCCTTCTGAGTTAGCAAAGTGAGAGGTTGCGCAATCTTGGAGAAATCCTTGATAAACCTTCTGTAGTAGCCCGCCAAACCCAAGAATTGGCAAATTTCTGTTGGTGTTCTAGGTGCAGGCCAATTCCTGATTGAGTCAACCTTGGATGGATCAACATGAATCCCATCCTTGTTTACCACGTGGCCTAGGAAATGGACTTCACGAAGCCAGAAGTCGCATTTTGAGAACTTAGCATAAAGCTGTTCTGTTCGAAGAAGTTCCAGAATAAGTCGCAGATGTTGCTCGTGTTCCTCCCGACTCTTGGAATAGATCAGGATGTCGTCGATGAAAACAATAACGAACCTGTCCATGTAGGGTTTGCACACTCGGTTCATAAGATCCATGAAGACCGTAGGTGCGTTTGTCAACCCGAATGGCATGACCAAAAACTCATAGTGTCCATAACGAGTTCTAAATGCTGTTTTGGAGACGTCCTCATCTCGGACTCTCAGCTGGTGATATCCCGATCTCAGATCAATCTTTGAATAGAAGCTCGACCCTTGCAACTGGTCGAATAGGTCATCAATACGTGGAAGAGGATAGCGATTCTTCACGGTCACTTTGTTGAGTTCACGGTAGTCAATACACATTCTGAAGGTACCGTCTTTCTTCTTCACGAATAGCACTGGAGCTCCCCAGGGCGAAGAGCTAGGATGAATAAAACCCTTATCCAAGAGCTCTTATAGTTGCGTGGACAGTTCTTCAAGTTCTGATGGAGGTAAACGATATGGTGCTCGAGCTATGGGCGCTGCTCCAGGAGCTAGCTCGATTTGAAACTCGACTTGTCGGTGAGGCGGAAGACCAGGTAATTCCTCAGGAAAGTCACGCACAATCGGAAAATCTTCTATCTTCTTCTCCTTCGTTGAGGTATCAGTAACGAGAGCCAAAATAGCAGTGTGGCCCTTCCGCAAACACTTCTGAGCCTTAAGGAAAGAGATGATGCTCACAACAGCACCACTCTTGTCGCCACGAATCATGAGAGGTTCATCACCTGAACGAGGAATACGGACAATCTTCTCGTTGCAAAGAATCTCTGCTTGGTGTTGGGATAACCAATCCATCCCAATGACAACGTTGAAACTACCCAGAACGATAGGAATGAGGTCGATAGAGAAGGTCTGATTAGCAAGAACAAGATTACAACCCTTGACTACGTGTGTGGCCTCTAAACTTTTACCATTAGCTAGCTCTACAGTGTGCTTGGTGTTCAAAAGTGTTGGGGTACGCTTAAGCATTTGACTAACTTTTAAGGACACATAACTAGTATCGGTAGCCGAATCAAATAAAACAGAAACATAGAAGTCGTCCAGTAGGAACTTACCCGTCACGACGTTGGGATCGTTCCTTGCATCACCTTGTCCAATCACAAAAACACGACCCCTGGCACCATTTCCGTTGTTACCACCATTGTTTCCATCCCCTGGTTGTTATTGTTGTTGTTGTTCTGATTCTGGTTCAGTTGGGGACAGTCTCTCTTGAAGTGGCCTTCAGCTCCACACTGAAAGCACCCTTTGTTGATACCTTGCTGCTGCTGCTGGCGTTGATTCTGTGGGGTTTGTTGTTGCTGACGATTCTGATTCGCGGGGTGTAAACTCCTGCAATCCTTTGCTGCGTGGCCTGGCTTGTTGCACCGATGACAGTTACTCCTGGTGCTTGGTCCGCTGTGGTGGATTCCCCTGTACCCACCTTGACTTTGGTTGCCAGACGATTGACTAGGGCTCTTGTAGTTATCAGTCTTTCCCTGATGAGACTGAGACTGAACTGAAGTTGATCCCTTGCTTGAGACTCCATCCCACTTGCGCTTGCTGTCGGTGGGAGCATCAGAAGCAGTAGTAGTACCAATACGCTTGGGCAGCCTGTTCTGCTCGACTGCCTGATCCGTAAGACGATGAGCCAAACGAACAACTTGCCGGATAGTAGCGAGGTTAGCTGAAGTCACATGGCTTTGGATTTCTGGCACTAAACCCTTAAGATACAGCTCGATACGCTTGATAGGAGGGTCCACCATAGTAGGACACAACACGGCCAGTTCATTCGACCTCTTCGTATACGCCTCAATTTCAGACCCCGTCATCTTTAGGTTGTAGAACTCCACTTCCAGTTTGTGGATGTCATCACGACTACAATACTCTTCCTTGATCAAATCCTTGAAGTCGTTCCATGGGGTGGCATTAGCAGCAACCAACCCCAGCATCTGAACCTGAGCGTTCCACCACGTGAGCGCTACACCTTCGAGAGTACCAGTGGCATATTTCACCCTACGAGCCTCAGGGCATTCACACATCTTGAAAACAGATTCGAGCTTCTCGAACCAGTGGAGGAGACCTACAGCTCCTTCGGTACCACTGAAGGTACTAGGTCGACAGTCCATAAAGGTTTTGAAAGTGCACACCGGGGGCTGTGCAGGTTGACCTCCTGCCTGAGCGGCTGCAAGTGCCGCAGTAACTTGTTCATTGATCAAAGCCGTCAGCTGGGCTTGTGTTAGGTTAATACGTCCACTCATGATCTTCACAATAAAGAGAGCATAAGTGAGAAAAGTGTCATGATAATGCGTACGTGTGGAGTGACAGAAGAGAGTAAACACGCAGTGTTGCAGGCAATCGTTACGATGTTATCTAAGCATACCATGAACAATGTTCTATGTAAACTAACAAGCAGGCAATATAAATGTAAATTATATCACCTATAGTGTCGAGCCTTGCATGTGGAGCGAAGCGTCATTGTGGATCGTTGAGCACTGTACAGGTTATAGTCTGGTTTTATCAAAACTTTTCCCCTTTTTAAAACCAAGTTCACTATAATCAATGGCTCTGATACCAATCTGTCACACCCCCAAAATCCACACGCGAAGTATCACCGCATGGAGGCGTGACATGACCAGGATCAAGCCACCAATCATATTGAACAATGTAATATAATAAAGATAAACCAACCACAATATAATTGGTTCCAAAATAAATTAACCAAATTCAAGTATCAGCGGAAGCATAAAGTGTAAAACCAAATTATAAGTTTTAAAAGTTCAAATGTTCCACATGGAACTCAACATTTCCATGTCCCACAATGACTCTTCCCCATGCAAGCTCCAGCTAAGTACCTAATGACCTGCAAAGCATGTAGTAACGAGTCAACGACAAAATTGAGCGAGTTCACAGTTGGGTGTTTGTTTAAGTTATTCCAAAAACATAATTTCCTTTAATTGGCACCCTTTCCGTGGGGGCTACCCCATAGTTGAAAACGTGTTTTGTTTAATCCCTTTTTCTCTAGCAATCCAGCCGTGGGGGCTACCCCATGTTTACACTACTAGACTCGTTACCATATCGACCACTGACTTTAGTCATGTTTATGTGCCCTTAGCGTCAATGTCTATCATCTTTGACGTGCCCAGATCCATTAGTTCATGCCCGTCCTCTGCGGCACAGTGTGAGGCTTGTCAGACCTAAATAGCGCTATCTAACTAATGATCCGCTCGCCATTGGCCCGACGATTAAGTCGATATAAATGGAGGGACTTCGTGATAGAGTTTTGGTCTAGTGAAATTTAAACTGTCCAAGAGGACGAGGAATTACTTTCCTTAACCCGTACTGTCCTACCCAAGAAGGACGAGGAATCCATATTCCTTAACCTATTCCCAACCCACCGGGAATTACCATGCTTTGTAGAAAGTGTGAACTCACCTTAGGTTAGCTCGGTAGATAAATGAAAGGTCAAATCGAGCTTCTAGGGGTCAACCACGTCCTAACATGGTTACCATACAAGTCAGGTCTAAGTTCAAGTAATGCACGTATGTTTGCACAGATTTATCAAATCAAGACATGTAACAATCATGGCATGCATGGCATACATTTA
This sequence comes from Helianthus tuberosus, assembly GCA_030545235.1. NCBI lineage: Eukaryota > Viridiplantae > Streptophyta > Magnoliopsida > Asterales > Asteraceae > Helianthus > Helianthus tuberosus. Next base: position 51,636 of record JARYGA010026979.1, on the reverse strand, counting down.
GAACATGTTAAACAGATCAATAACTAAGCCCAAGGTTTAACTTGTGTGATCCAAATGGTTTGGGCCGAACCATTTGTGCGATTCACTACTGAAGCCCAACAAACACCCCGGCCCAACATTAAGAAGCCCAACAGTATACACAGCCCAAAAAAATAAACAGAGACCAACTCGTGCGGTCCAGTTCAGCTTGTGCGACTGGACAAAACTTGTGCGATTAAACTCGGGCCTTGAGGCCCAACAGTAAAACAGTTCAAGTAGTTTGTGTGTAGCCCAAGCCTTGTGCGATCGGCACTATCTTGTGTGATCCACAAGGTCTTGTGCGATCATGCATATCTAAATAGTACCATGTGCTTTAATGATTGTACCTAGCTTGTGCGATTAGCTCTTATGCGATCAGATCAGATCTTGTGTGATCTGATCTTGTGCGATGGGAAGCTTGTGCGATTAGTCCCTCACACGAAATAGGTTTCGTGTGGTTCATGCAAGCTTGTGCGAATCATGTTTCGTGTGACTTGTGCGATTGGTTATCTAAAATATGAATTTCATGCATATCAGTTACACATTTATCTTTGCAAATCAATTCCAACAGTTTCCATATTTGCACACAATCAATCAACACCATCACAGTTTCTACCCAATCCTTTATTCGATCAAATCAAGGTTTTCATCCATTAATCCCTATGAACGCTAATCATGTTTAAGGCATAGCAACAATTTATAATAATAAGCTATAATAACACGGTTCATGTTCTTTGATTACTAGCATGCATACTAACATAACAATCCCCACAATTCATTCAATGATTAACATATCACAATCGGTTATCATTCATTCGGTTCCAGATCATCAATCACATAATCATCAACTCTAAATCAGTCTAAACACCCTACACAAGTGAGTCGATCTACATGAACAACCTTAGTGATTTACAATCATAAGCAATCATATATCATTCTCTAAATCATTATGTGGAAACATGTAGATCACAACATCAAGTAACATACAATTAATAATTAAAACACTAACCGGAAATCCAAAGAACTAGGTTGATCGAGATGGGGGCTTCGGCTATGAGGATTGTCGTCGAACAAGAGAGAGAGGAGAGGAGAGAACTAGGGTTTGGTGTGTGTTAAGTGTTTGCAACTAATGAGAGAACAACCCCCCACTAATGGGTATGTCTTAGCTTAAATAGGTGGGTGGCCGAACCCATCATGGGTTGCCCATTGGTTTCAGATTCAAAGGGTGTGGGCCGAGAGTGATGTGCCCAAGAGGGCTTGTGTGATTTGGCTCGTGTTGTGCGATCGGGTTCACGTTGTGCGACTACATTATACATACATATATAACACACATTCACTTAACATGTAATATAACATTCAAACTCATGACATTACATTGCAACAAACACATAAGTTAATCATAGAACGTTTATACAGGTTACACCAAAGTATCAAGAAAGGTTCTGAGATACGAGTTGTCACAAATTAAGACAAAAGCTAATTAGTGCATGTACTCCCTTGTCTTTCGGCTACCAACGCCACCACATGATGCATGATTAACCATCTCCCTCTTGTAACATTATTTTCACGAAATTAGTAAAATAACGTTAAAATTAGTGCACTTTCACTTTTGCCCCCGAGCGCCCACACATATATTCATTATATGCGCATACCGTAAGCGGGACATAAAATTCTGTACATATATATGTAAGTTAGATATTTACATATGGTCTAAGATTTGAGGATACTTCATCAGGTTCTTGGTTTTACTTCAAAAAAATTCAAAGAAAAACATGAGATCGATTTTGTAGAAGTGACAAGAAATATACAAGGTTCCTTTTTGATGTGGGTTGTTTCGAAACCAAATATTTATGTTTTTTTTCCTAATATATCTTTAATGTCTTAAACATAAATCACCAATTATCTCTACATCATTTATGAGCTACAATGAACAGTGCCACTATTATTCGTCATATTTTTGCATCACGTGTCCATGCCACGGTGTCTCTTTCTTTTGCGCTGCTGCTTTGTCTCTTTCTTTTGATTTTCTACTGATGAGAGAGAGATCGGCTCGAAGATAGCAGAAGAAGAGAATTTTCAATTAATTACATCTAGTTGGTTAATTATAGTCATTGATCAATCATAATCAATGCTTATTAGGTATATGCATTAAAAAAAAGCTTCCATAAGATCTATACCTTATTTTTTTGAACGGCCAACAAAACATATTCATAAAACTAGCAAGATGCTAGCAAGCAAAATCCAGAATACATTGTCCAAAACTACAACCCGAAGAGAAAAAATACAACCGGCCAAAAAACGAAACACAAAAAAACCCCAACTACGCCATTTTCATTGCACTAGGAGAGTTTCCATTAAAGAAGAGAATTTATGAAAACTCGTAATAACCACTGATATCATAATTGGAACAATACTAAAGGATTTCTTTTAGATGAGAACCTCTATAATTTAATATTCGATAAATTAATAATCTCGATAAAACTAATAATTTGTTCGGTCACAACTTGGGACCAGTACAAAATTGGACCCCAATCGATAAAATAATAAGATAATAATATTTTGAAATACCAATGTAAATATATTGGTCCAGCAAAACTATAAATTAAGAATTACTAAAATATTCCAAAATTCTAGGATTGTCTAGTAAAAAATGAATCTATAGTCACTTGTTTTTTGGTGAACTTCAAATCTATATTGAGTTCATCTTTAAATCTCCCCATTGCACTCAAGAGTCGAGGCACTGTATTCTCGTATTGCAACAAAAAAGTTGTGAAGAGTTGTCGCCGCTTGCAATTCTTCTTTCCGAGTGAGCGGTTCCAAAGGTACTGAATCATCATCAACTTCATCATGAACCGTATTTCTTCAATGCTTTGAACCTCGTAACATTCATTATTTTCACCTGGATAATCCAATAACTCATTCACATCCATTTTGTGCCGATAATGCATTCCCGTAATCAAGTTCTCAAGCTCACGAATGTCTTCTCCAGAATTTACATCGTTTAAATCATTTGAGCCGGTTGGATTAGCCGAACGAATTTTACAGTGTCGAAAGCAATTTTAAATTAATAATTTATTAATTTATCGATATAATAATATCTCATTAAATTAATAAAATATCTCAGTCCCAACATTACTAATTTATAGAGGTTTTATTGTAATTGTTTCTAATAGCAGAAAAACCAACACCAATGTGCTTGACATCATCAAATGTGGGGTTAGCTCACTTGGTAGAGGCTTATACCTCTTAGAGGGGAGGTCATAGGTTCAAATCTAAGCCAATGTGTAATTTAGATTTATTAGTGTAATTAGTAGGAGTAACATTTGCCACTAAAAAAAGTGATTGACATCGATTTGCTGATAACAAATAAAATTAATTCATAGTTTCTTGTAAAATCATTGTCGACAACCTATAAACACACACGCATAACATCATCACCCAGGACAAGTAAGGGGTTGTTTGGTAGCATCTGAATGGTCATTAAGAGGCTACCTCTTAATGGAACCATTAAGAATTTTACAAATGAGAAGGTAGAAGAATGTGACATGTGATTATTTACCATTCAGAGGTTACCTATTAACCATTCAGACTTGAGGTTACCTCTTATTCATTCAGAGGTTTTAAACCATTAAGAGGTAGCATCTGAATGGTCATTAAGAGGCTACCAAACAGCCCCTAAGAAAACCTAATCACCAAATCTAGGTCTAAACAAGACCTTCGCATCATACCTTGATACGACTAGCCTATGCCTGTAAGCCTATGGTAACACCATATTGTGTAACTTACGTAACTCTCTAGTTTCCACTAAGGAGAACTACTTTCATATTTGCACACTTGGATTCCATATTTGTATGGCAATATATTAATCTTGTACGACAATATTAAGAATATAAATCTTTGAAGAGTGTAAGAACGAAATACTAAAGACTATGTAGAGAAAAGACACAACAAAAGAAGGTAGATAAGACATTATGGTAGATACAATATGTTAAGAAAACCAAGTTAAAAAGAAGGTAGATAAGTGTTAGTTCAGAGTTTGATACTTGTAAACAAATATTGATTAATAAAAATATAATTCACAAGTAGAAAATCATCATCAACATTGCTTTTCAATTATAATTCAATGATTACAATATGTTTTACAAATTCCCCTCAGTCGATCACGTAAACAAATTTGTTCGTGCAAGAGAAAATGTGATGTGTGTGATAAATAAATCACTAACATGTGTGATCTATTTATACTAAGTACGAAAACTCTGTTTAGTGATTGACTGACATCACCCTGATAGGGACATCTAACATTTCTAACAGAAAAGATTTCATAGATGTTTGCAAACATCTGTGCAAATGCTAACATCTGTTCTAACTAGTCTAAACATTGTTACAAGATAAATACTGTTACATTGAGAAACCATTGTCTAGACTATCATCTGTTGCTGTGATCCAAACATATGTTTGGCCAGACAAATGTTTGGTCTTCTTCATCAGACCTTTGACTTCAACCAAACTTTAGCCTTCAACATATATTGTTTCTTCTTGAACAACGGTTCCAGGGCTTGAACAGAGGTTTGATTTGTCTTCAACAGATGTTCTGATTAGGTGTTCAAGATTCACTGTCTTTGGGGAGAGACTGGTTCAATCTTTGGTTTATTTCTTGATCAGTGGATCATGTTTTGGCTTTTGAATATCATCTGCTTTTTGTAGGTCCAACAATCTTCCCCTGGAATAGATGATGCCAAAACAGATGTTTATTGAATCAATCTTTATTTCTCTTCATCTTAATTCTGATTTGTGCTTTAAAATGCTTTTCAAACCTTTCAGAAAGTAAGTCATTAGCATCCTTTTCTAGTGGAAGATTCAATACATCTTGCAGATCTTCAATTTTTAAGCTCATCACAATATTCATTGAAGTCTCTTTCACTTTCCTATTTGCCCTGACTATTGTCAATTCATGGTTGGCTTTGTCTGAGGACCATTTTTTAATTCTAGAGGCAGAAGGGGTTACCGGGAGTGATGTTATTGGAAGAGGTGAGGGAATATGCATTCCCATGACTTGCCCTAACAGTTCTGCTGGATTGGCATCAGGATGCCCATACATTATCACATATTTTTATCCCTTCCTTTCTAAGATCATATTCATATCTTTTTGTAACACCTCGAAAATTCGTGTTCAAAGATTTAACGACACGTGTCATGTAAGACAAAAGTATTATAAACCCGGATCCAATTTTTGATGTATGGCAGGATTTAAAAGTGTCGTCATGTTGAATTATACCTCTGAACGACCTCATATAAATCCCAAGACCCTAATAATTATTATAAACATCTGATATAATCCGGTAAATACCCCCAATAATTGAATTCAAAGTGCAAGATAGGATCCTATGGGATTTCTACGGTAAACCTCCATTTTCGGCACTTTCAAAAGGATTCAATGGAACATGGCCAAATGGTGGGGTATATAACTGTTCAAGGCACATTATAGAGGCCCCTTACTGATAAAATAATGTCCCAAATTCGAAATAAGTGGTTGCCTGTTCGGATGTTTGAAAAGCCAAGTTTTTGTTTTCTGCCAAAGGCTTGCGCATCGCAAGGGTCGATCCTTACGGTGCGCAAGGTGTTGCCAGCGACAGCAAGTTGGCTGTTTTGCTGTTTAAGCGCAATACTTGACCTTTAAACGATTTTACTCATCTTTCTTGACCCCTAAACAACCCCTAAACATCTAGGGACACTTGTTAGTGAGTTGTGGTCAGTGGTAGACTTGTGTGTCAACATTTTATGGTGATTTGATCACTATATAAAGCTCCTAAGTTGCAAGCTTTCTTCACACCTTCATTCTTGCATTCCTGATCACTTCTGGAGCTCAAGACTTCTCTCAAGTGATCTCTAGTCGTTCATAGGACTCTTGTAAGTATACTTAACCTTTCTTAATTAAGTTTTAGCTTAGTTTTAGCTTAAAAGTCAAACCGTCGTAATTAACGGTTGACTTAACGATTAATCACTAATGGTCCAGTGAATTGTCGAATTGAAAGTAGTTATAAGTTGGTAATTATGTGGGTAATAAACCCTTAAAAGGGTTCCCCCTGATTCCCACTCTAACTAGGTCTAATGTCGGGTCAAACTTGCGATTAAAAAGTCAACAGGATACTTAAATTCTAAATTATGCATAATTAGCAATGTAGAACATATACAACCTGTTTGATCATTATTATAACTTAGTAATTAGTATAAGAACATGTCTAAACATGTTTAACCCGACAATTTTCTGTAAAGACCTGGTTCGGAACCGAAAGTCACATAGTTTGACTTTCACTTTGACTTTCAGTTCTGACCCGTTTAGGCATGTTTTAGAAATTCCCTAGAGCTTTAATTGGACCAGGTTACATGCTAGTATAACCCTCTGTGATTATACACCTCGGTTCATTAGTTATCCGATTAATACGCATGATTCCGTTAATTGCTCATATGTTGACCATTATGCCCTTTTCACCTTAAAACGTGATTTTTGAAAATGTAAAAGAGTAGAAACTTTAATTATTGATATATAAACTCGCACCCAAAATTTGACATCAGTTTGAGGTGTAGATTGAAAGTTATGCTCATCAGCGTAATTAGAAGCTTCTTTAGCGATTAAACGCCGTAATTAGCATATAGCCTAATTACACCTACTTTTTGATATCAAAATTAATACCCACTGATGTAATATATTATTTTGGGATTTTTGAAGATTTTTAATTAATTTTAGGCTGAGCGTAACTCATAGTCGTAGGCTTAATCTGGTAATTGTCGGTTTTGCCCTTACGGGCTATAAAATGAGTTTTACATATCTAATCGACTCCAAACCTTTTTCTACTGATCTTAAATGATAAATAAATTATTTTAAGCCTTCTGGAATGAAAAAAATATCAGCTTTATGTATATAATCCGGAAACGGCTCCTAATCACCTTTCTAAGTGTTTTTAATGCATAGTATGTACTAGAACTATTTTAGACATACAAGGGTTGATACCTACTGATATTTTAGGTAAATTATAATGTTTTAACAGTAAGCAAAAGTTGTTTAACTCAGACTTCAGTTTTGAGCTTCACGTCTTATGTGAAATTACCAAAATGCCCCTACGGTGCATAGTTTGATTATAATTGGTAAATTCACATATATACTTTACCCTACTGTTATAACTTAGTAAAATAAGTATTTTTGCTGATTATATCAGACCTGTAACTCAGGTAAATACTTAAACTCTTTTATAACCTTTTAAATGACCAAACTACCCCTACGGGGCATAGTTTGTGTTTAAATACATTTCGGGCATAATGAAAGACATCTTACTAATGTCACAACATATTTGAGGCATAATTAACTTAGGAAACCTATATATGGCTCTCATGAATACCCGTTACGCTTATTACACGTTCGGTACGGTTTATGTAACTAGTTTACATAAATTAGCCGAAACGGGTCAAACCTTATCGGTTTTATCTCAAAATTCAGAGTGTGTATGAAATACCCATATTAAGCAAGTCTCCGAACTTGTCGGGTCTAAATCACATTCTATCCGGTCTTCGATTAATCATGCGTTTGAACCGTATATTTCCTTAAGACTAACCGGTCTAAGCTTAGGCTTAATTAAAAGACCCGTTAGCATTCTAATTGGTTATTTATACCATCATTCCAGGCTAGAGCCTTCCGGTAAATTGTACCTACGCTTACTTAAGTGAATACGGCTGAGTTATTAAATTCTTGCTATTTAAGACAGGAGCTAGCTCAGGTAAATACTCTTAACTTATTTTCCCTATACGGGCTTGGGATACGGTATTATAAAAATACCACTTGGTCGGGTATTGAATATTTAGTCGAATTGTGATTAAATTATTGAGGTAACCCGGTTTAATCTGTATTGTTTGAAATAAAGGCCTTTAGGGGTTAATGACCATGCCCTGGATATCCTTGACATCATTGTATTATAAAATGGCCACGCCTTATACACAGGGTGTAGGCATACACCTGACAGTTGCATAAGGAAAAACGGTATCTCACTCTCTTGTGGGCCTATACTTGTGGCGTGTCTGTTAATCTGACTCGGTTTCTACATCGAGCCCTGAACGTATAACGAACATATAAATCTGTATACAAGATTATAAATATAATTGTCCCAAGTATAAAAGATTAATTTTGCCTCTGTGCATTTTAATCAAATTATAAAAGATATTTTGTGCCACGTGCATTCAAATCAATTTTATTGAACCTTTTCAAAATGAGTCGGTTGAGTGTATTTACCAGTGAAAACTGACGTATTTTCCAAAAGTGTTAAGTGACAGGTACTGAACGTAATTGGCTGGAAGCTCAGGGCGTTTATAAGGAATCTTGCAAGTTCTTGGCGCCTAAAGTCTGTTGAACAATGTTTATGTTTTAAGATCCGCCTATGGATCCTTTACTTTCCGTTGTAATACTGGATATTACTTTAAATTCGGATTGTAATATATATTTATCTTTTGCTTCCGCTGTGCATTTATATATTGTGTTGTTTGACTATTATGTTGCCAACCACGTCACGATACTCCCCACCGGGCCCACCGGTCAAACGTGGAAATATCGGGGTGTGACAGGTTGGTATCAGAGCCAACACTGAGTGAATTAAACGCTAGCCTTTTGCGTTTAATCTCAGTTACACAGTTGCACATTCTTGAGTCTAGACAAGAACATAGGACAAATTCCAATTCGTTTCATGGTCTTTTAATTACTTCCTTGATTATTTTTCTGATTAGCCTTTGCATGGGCAAGTCATTTTTATTAGAAGTCCCGTTTAGGGCAACTATATACTTGCTTAAATTTTAAAGGAACGATTATGTTTAAAATATCATTCCTATATTATAAGATCTACCATTATAATAAAATGGCAAAATCTAAAAAGAGACAAGACCTAGCCAGGTGTCATTATTAATACGCGGCCAAGATGGCAGTTCCTCAATTTAGGTTCAGATCCTTATTAACATCCCGATCTAGGATTGTTCTGCGTTATTATTAAAAAGGGAATCTTAAAGGTAAACCTAGCCTATATGACGAGGCCAAGATGGTAGGACCTATTCAAGAGATTCAAATCCTTGTTAACACCTAAGAACGTTTTCGCACTCTTGACAGATGTAATTCGAGAAAATCACAACAGTCATTCATATATTGGATTCTTCCAATTTTCTTATCTAGTCTATTGATTTAGAAATCATAGCTTATATCATCCTATAAGATGATCATATTATAAACATCCCTTAGAAGGGAAATGCCTACGGGCTATAGTTAATGTCCTCTGAGACTAAAGACAGTGGTAGCGTACAACTCCCTGTCAAGAAAAGGTAATGAACTTTGATTCACACCTTAATACCTCGATTCTCCGAAATCATGGCTTATAAATTAAGCTTGTCTACGCGACTAGGCCATTTGTGCTATTATTAAAACCTTAATGCCTTGATTCTCTGAAATCATGGCTTGTAAATTTAAAATTGTCCATGTGACTAGGCCTTTGCGCCACCTTAATATCCTTAATGTTTTATAACTAGGATAAATTATAATAAAAATGCTAAATAAATGTAACTAACAAATTAACCAATATGGTTTATATTGCCATGGTTAATAAATCGTTTAAAACGATAAGACTGTATGGGCTTCTAAATAAACCTTGCCCTTATTTTTCTTTGTGTAGCAATTAAAACTACCTACATGGCTGACTCTGACGAGATAAACAGTCATCCTCTGGAAAACCGCGATGATGATAAGATTAACATAACCAGAGGAGAACTTCGTACACTGATTGATACAGCTGTATCTAAAGCTGTAGAGGAGCAATTTAAGGAGTATAGTGGGACGCATAGTAGAGCCTCATCTGTACCCCACTCTAAGCCTGTCCCTAAAACTCATTCAGAGCCTCATAACAAGCCGCCCTCTAAGAAAGAGGAACCAAAGAAGGATGATGATCGACATTCATCTAATGAACACAGTGTTCCATCCAAGAGGATAGTGTTCGATAATGAACCGCGTACCAAGTCCTGTACCTATAAATACTTTGTTTCCTACAAACCCCGGGATTTCACGGGGGAGAAAGGAGCAATCGATTGTATGACCTGGTTGGATGAAATGGACACAGTTGTCGATATCAGCGGTTGTGCTGAGAGGGATGTAGTGAAGTATGTGTCCCAATCGTTCAAAGGAGAGGCACTAGCATGGTGGAAGGCTCTCATTCAAGCTGCTGGGAAGATCCCACTTTACAACATGTCATGGGAACAGTTTGTTGCTCTCATTATGGAGAACTACTGCCCTCAACACGAGGTCGAAAGAATCGAATCAGATTTCTTATCATTGGTGATGACAAACTTAGATTGTCAAGCATACCTCACCAGTTTCAATACCCTGTCCAGACTGGTTCCTTACCTAGTAACACCAGAACCCAAGAGAATTGCTCGCTTCATCGGGGGTTTAGCCCCAGAAATCAAAGCCAGTGTTAAGGCCTCAAGACCTACTACATTCAGGTCAGCGGCAGATCTGTCGCTATCTCTCACACTCGATGTGGTCAGAAACAAGGCTGCCAAAGTCTCTGAAGATGGAAAGCGTAAAAGGGAGGATGAGAATTCTCATCGCTCCGATAGGAAGAGGAACTCTGAAGATAAGAAGAGTTCCGGGTTTAAGAGGGACAGCCAGCAGTCGGGTGAGAAGACCAGGTGCGAAACCTGTAGGAAATACCACCTCGGGAAATGCAGATTTGAATCTCAGCCTCTACCGTGTGGAATTTGCAAGTCTAAGGAACATAAAACCCTGGATTGCAAGAAGTTGAAAGATGCAACCTGTTATGGTTGCAACGAGAAGGGGCATATCAAGACCAACTGCCCTAGGAATCAGAAGAAGCCCGAAGAGGCCAAGAGAACAAACGCATGAGTTTTCAGGATGAACGCCCAGGAGATGGTGCAGAGTGATAATCGTATAGCAGGTACCTTTCCTTATCAAGCAGTTTATACAGAAATTTATTTGATACTGGCAAATATGATTCTATAAGGAACTATAAATATTGTGAACTGTTGTCTCCGCTGATTAGGACTCCAGTCATTTAACGCGAGATAGAAATTTGCCGATGACACTATAGAAAATGCCCCAACAAATCTTAGATTGATATTTTATATCTATTAGGAATCACTCTTTTCTGATATCCTTATGACAAGCTTTCAAGCTATCCAAATTCATCACTATAATAAAGACAGATGTGACATTTTGATCCCCTGTCAAAAAGATGATGGATTAGGACCAAACTTTAAATGCCATAAATGGTCTTTTGTGACCTAGGCTAAGTAAAATTGATATATATTAAATAACGTTCATTAAGAATGTTAATGCTATATTGGCCTGTATGGTTTAATGAAACCATGGTTAGTATATAAAGCCATGAGGATGATGAATAGCAGTTGTCGGATCGCAACCAAGAAATTGATTCATTTAGTAATAGGAGCTAATTTTTCTGTTCCTAAATCTGTAAAAAATTCTAATGTACCCTCTCTATAGATAAAGGACATTCGCATGTAATTGATATCTCTTTAATCCCTATTGATTATGAATACCAAATGGTATGACAAAACCGCCGTATGAAAATTGATGTATCTTAATAAGTTCCATAGATTGCTTCCATGCCTGATCAGTATGGAGGTTTAATGCATGGAACCACAAAGATATTCCAATGATCATATGGTACTAAAGTCAACTAATAGTATTCAAAGAAGATATCCAGAATGGAATTGTCTAAGTAAATGTTTCCGATTAAGGAATTCGTGGACTAGTAACAGAAAAGGTGTCACTTATTTGACACAAGCAATGATGGGTGAACTGGAGCCTGAGATATGGAAATATCGGTAACCTCCTTGTATCTTGATTATCTTCTCCTAAGACTACCCTGTTTACCTCCCAAGGGGCAAGTAGAGTTCAGATTTATATCCCATTTAGAGCAACATCATTATGAAATCTCCATGACAACTAGTACCATTATTGGAAGAATCGGAAACCCTGATTAAGTAAGTTTCATAAAGCCTAACTCAATATCCTGAGAATTCGGTATAGTTAATTATGCAAGACGGTTCACTCTGCTTATGCATTCATTACCGCAACCCTAATTAGGCAACGATTAAAAATTTCCATCAGCTACCCAGGATCGTCGATTGTTCGACTAACGACAAGGATTAGCTATTCCTTAAAATAAATTAAGCAGTGGTTGGAATAACCATCTCACTTTAAGATAAGCTTTTCTATAATGGTTGATATATAAGCATCAAGGCTGCTCCTTTGGAGACCTTGTATAGATGGAATGTTAAACATCTATTGTTGGGACAATAGATTGGTAAGTCCACTTATCAGGATCTGAAAGTTGCCTAGGAAACAACAAATAAGATCATACAAATCCATAATCGATTGTAAGTTGCCAGTATACGGCAGGAAATCAAGGATTATGAAAATAGCAACCCTCCTAAGTTCTGGTTAAAAGATAAGGTTCAACAAAATATAACACCCTAGAAGGGTGTGCCGAGTTGTAATTTTCAGGTTAGTTAAGTTCGGAATATATAAAGTCATTCGAAGGATTCGAATGTATCAAGACTAAATAGCTTACGAGCTAAGACCTAATTTAGGAGCTTGGTGGAACGCGCAATGTGACCCACACTAATGATTTAGCGACGTGTCACCAATAAGGCGAAAAACACTATCACATAATGATATGCATATCTATGATAGTATGAGCAACCTATGTCGATTGAGAATCGACAGGTTAAGGAGCTCCAAAAGAAAGTATGCACCTACTGTATAGGTCAAATGGGATACCCTTGGAGGCCCAAATATACTATGGAAATTAAATCCAAGATACGACAGAAAAGTACTTCCTTTACTTTAAGCAAATCTCGAGGTCGAGATTTATTTTAAGGGGGTGAGGATGTAACACCTCGAAAATTCGTGTTCAATGATTTAACGACACGTGTCATGTAAGACAAAAGTATTATAAACCCGGATCCAATTTTTGATGTATGGCAGGATTTAAAAGCGTCGTCATGTTGAATTATACCTCTGAACGACCTCATATAAATCCCAAGACCCTAATAATTATTATAAACATCTGATATAATCCGGTAAATACCCCCAATAATTGAATTCAAAGTGCAAGATAGGATCCTATGGGATTTCTACGGTAAACCTCCATTTTCGGCACTTTCAAAAGGATTCAATGGAACATGGCCAAATGGTGGGGTATATAACTGTTCAAGGCACATTATAGAGGCCCCTTACTGATAAAATAATGTCCCAAATTCGAAATAAGTGGTTGCCTGTTCGGATGTTTGAAAAGCCAAGTTTTTGTTTTCTGCCAAAGGCTTGCGCACCGCAAGGGTCGATCCTTACGGTGCGCAAGGTGTTGCCAGCGACAGCAAGTTGGCTGTTTTGCTGTTTAAGCGCAATACTTGACCTTTAAACGATTTTCCTCATCTTTCTTGACCCCTAAACAACCCCTAAACATCTAGGGACGCTTGTTAGTGAGTTGTGGTCAGTGGTAGACTTATGTGTCAACATTTTATGGTGATTTGATCACTATATAAAGCTCCTAAGTTGCAAGCTTTCTTCACACCTTCATTCTTGCATTCCTGATCACTTCTGGAGCTCAAGACTTCTCTCAAGTGATCTCTGGTCGTTCATAGGACTCTTGTAAGTATACTTAACCTTTCTTAATTAAGTTTTTGCTTAGTTTTAGCTTAAAAGTCAAACCGTCACTAATGGTCCAGTGAATTGTAGAATTGAAAGTAGTTATAAGTTTGTAATTATGTGGGTAATAAACCCTTAAAAGGGTTCCCCCTGATACCCACTCTAACTAGGTCTAATGTCGGGTCAAACTTGCGATTAAAAAGTCAACATGATACTTAAATTCTAAATTATGCATAATTAGCAATGTAGAACATATACAACCTATTTGATCATTATTATAACTTATTAATTTGTATAAGAACATGTCTAAACATGTTTAACCCGACAATTTTCTGTAAAGACCCGGTTCGGAACCGAAAGTCACATAGTTTGACTTTCACTTTGACTTTCAGTTCTGACCCGTTTAGGCATGTTTTAGAAATGCACTAGAGCTTTAATTGGACCAGGTTACATGCTAGTATAACCCTCTGTGATTATACACCTCGGTTCATTAGTTATCCGATTAATACGCATGATTCCGTTAATTGCTCATATGTTGACCATTATGCCCTTTTCACCTTAAAACGTGATTTTTGAAAATGTAAAAGAGTAGAAACTTTAATTATTGATATATAAACTTGCACCCAAAATTTGAAATCAGTTTGAGGTGTAGATTGAGAGTGATGCTCATCAGCGTAATTAGAAGCTTCTTTAGCGATTAAACGGCGTAATTAGCATATAGCCTAATTACACATACTTTTTGATATCAAACTTAATACCCACTGATGTAATATATTATTTTGGGATTTTTGAAGATTTTTAATTAATTTTAGGCTGAGCGTAACTCATAGTCGTAGGCTTAATCCGGTAATTGTCGGTTTTGCCCTTACGGGCTATAAAATGAGTTTTACATATCTAATCGACTCCAAACCTTTTTCTACTGATCTTAAATGATAAATAAATAATTTTAAGCCTTTTGGAATGATAAAAATATCAGCTTTATGTATATAACCCGGAAACGGCTCATAATCGCCTTTCTAAGCGTTTTTAATGCATAGTATGTACTAGAACTATTTTAGACATACAAGGGTTGATACCTATTGATATTTTAGGTAAATTATAATGTTTTAACAGTAAGCAAAAGTTGTGTAACTCAGACTTCAGTTTTGAGCTTCACGGCTTATGTGAAATTACCAAAATGCCCATACGGTGCATAGTTTGATTATAATTGGTAAATTCACATATATACTTTACCCTACTGTTATAACTTAGTAAAATAAGTATTTTTGCTGATTATATCAGACCTGTAACTCAGGTAAATACTTAAACTCTTTTATAACCTTTTAAATGACCAAACTACCCCTACGGGGCATAGTTTGTGTTTAAATACATTTCGGGCATAATGAAAGACATCTTACTGATGTCACAACATATTTGAGGCATAATTAACTTAGGAAACCTGTATATGGCTCTCATGAATACCCGTTACGCTTATTACGCGTTCGGTACGGTTTATGTAACTAGTTTACATAAATTAGCCAAAACGGGTCAAACCTTATCGGTTTTATCTCAAAATTCAGAGTGTGTATGAAATACCCATATTAAGCAAGTCTCCGAACTTGTCGGGTCTAAATCACATTCTATCCGGTCTTCGATTAATCATGCGTTTGAACCGTATATTTCCTTAAGACTAACCGGTCTAAGCTTAGGCTTAGTTAAAAGACCCGTTAGCATTCTAATTGGTTATTTATACCATCATTCCAGACTAGAGCCTTCCGGTAAATTGTACCTACGCTTACTTAAGTTAATATGGCTGAGTTATTAAATTCTTGCTATTTAAGACAGGAGCTAGCTCAGGTAAATACTCTTAACTTATTTTCCCTATACGGGCTTGGGATACGGTATTATAAAAATACCGCTTGGTCGGGTATTGAATATTTAGTCGAATTGTGATTAAATTATTGAGGTAACCCGGTTTAATCTGTATTGTTTGAAATAAAGGCCTTTAGGGGTTAATGACCATGACCTGGATATCCTTGACATCATTGTATTATAAAATGGCCACGCCTTATACACGGGGTGTAGGCATACACCTGACAGTTGCATAAGGAAAAACGGTATCTCACTCTCTTGTGGGCCTATACTTGTGGCGTGTCTGTTAATCTGACTCGGTTTCTACATCGAGCCCTGAACGTATAACGAACATATAAATCTGTATACAAGATTATAAATATAACTGTCCCAAGTATAAAAGATTAATTTTGCCTCTGTGCATTTTAATCAAATTATAAAAGATATTTTGTGCCACGTGCATTCAAATCAATTTTATTGAACCTTTTCAAAATGAGTCGGTTGAGTGTATTTACCAGTGAAAACTGACGTATTTTCCAAAAGGGTTAAGTGACAGGTACTGAACGTAATTGGCTGGAAGCTCAGGGCGTTTATAAGGAATCTTGCAAGTTCTAGGCGCCTAAAGTCTGTTGAACAATGTTTATGTTTTAAGATCCGCCTGTGGATCCTTTACTTTCCGTTGTAATACTGGATATTACTTTAAATTCGGATTGTAATATATATTTATCTTTTGCTTCCGCTGTGCATTTATATATTGTGTTTTTTGACTATTATGTTGCCAACCACGTCACGATACTCCCCACCGGGCCCACCGGTCAAACGTGGAAATATCGGGGTGTGACACTTTTTACATCTTCCGCTGACATATCCTTTTGTCTTTTTAGAGGCTTCTGACAATTGAAGAGACATGTTTTGCAGATGGAAGTTCAAATGTGTTGGCCTTAGAACTGATAGGTAAATCTTCATAGTTAGGCTTTTTAGGGACTAAGGGATCTACTACTCTTAACGCTTCAAGCTTCTTGTAGTTTTCTCTGATTGTTGGCTCATCCCATCTAGCCATGGATTGCATAGATTCATACTTTGCAGCAACCATCTTCTCCTTCATTCTTCTGAGTTCAACTGCCTTTTGACCAACATGTTTTCTTCCTACAGCCCAGTTGGGTGGAGTGGGATTGGTGTCTGGATTGAGCTTTAACATCTCAATCCTTGTTATTTCTTCCGGAAAGGCTTCTATAGACCAACCAGAGAATTAAGCTTGTGAAGCTCTATAAGACTTATTCTTCATGAAAAACTCCAGATAGTGTTCCCTTAGTTCCTTTTTGGAATATTTGTTACTTTGATGAAGATGTAAACAATTATACCAATGGTTTCGATAAAAAAAGATTTGATGGTTTATGGCATCAATCTGTGACCATTAACGCATTTTTCACGTATATTGTATGAAGTGTACATAATTCTCAAAACTTGGATTTCATGGTGAATTTTAATTTCATAGATATAGATTCGTATTCGTTTTCTACAAAATTAGCCAGGATTTATTCTCCAAAGACATAAAATTTTGAGTGAATCAAGGATCCGTTGTAATTGTATATTTTTGGGCTCTCTCATGTGTGTGAGATTCCTATTGCAATCAAAGATATTCATAATCAACACAAATGCGCCTCTACCCACCACCACCATCGATACAAATTCGTTCGTTGCTTCTTCTCTGTTCTTCGTCCTCCCTGCTTTCTAGGAATCTGATTTGTTTTTGTAATTTTCTTCCACACTTAGTTTCGAAAATATGTTTGTTTCAATTAATTGTTCGTACTTTGTGATTTTGAGGTTCAAGTTTAGTCGGTATCATAAGTCTTTGTATGAACTATTGATCTCAATATATTGGAATATGTTGTTGTTCTTAAATGTTTTGTTTAACATAGTTCTCACTACAACACGTGGTTGATGGCTCACTAGGAAAGCAACGACACAATGTCCTCTAGGAAAGCAGCAGATTGAGAGCCGTGTCATCAGGCCGTGTGTGACAACTCGCATTTTCATGTTATTACTGTTAACTTTATCATTTAAATCTTTATGATTTTGTGGCACTTTCACACATGCATTCACGTTAGACGTGTAGGTTATAACACGCGACCTAACATAAACTAGTGGGACTATTTTCGTATTTACACTTAAAGTTAAATGCTAACTTTCTGTGCAAGTTATAAGGGTTGAAACTTGAAAGACTTAATGTGTAATTATTAGAATCAAACCCTCAAATTCGGACATCCCTATATCCCTACACTTAAATTCGGAACCCCTATAACCCAACCCCACACTCGGACACATCCCTAAACCTAAACCAAAACCAAAACCAAACTTAGACACCTCTAACTCAAATTAATTCGGAAAACCCTAAACCTAAACTGAATTCGGAACCTCTATACCTTACATCACAAACTCGAAAATCCTTTAGCCTTATACAAATTCGGAACTTTTAAACTTGCACTGGCATAATATATATATATTTATATATATACACACACACACACACATAACATGCATACCCTAATCGTGTTGGTGAACCTGCGATCTCATTCTTCCTCTCTGAACGGCGACTTGGATCCTTAAGACTCTCAACTCCTTAGCTTTTCAAGATTTTCTTGATATCTATCGCTTCCGGTAATCTATCTTAAACTCGTTGTCATAAACTCGTTTGTAGTTCCTGTTTATACGTGAAATCATGGCTGTGTTTTGATGATTGCATGATTATTGAAACCTAGGGTTTACTAATAAACAAGAATCTTTATGTTTATGGAGTTTGTTAATATAGTTACGTATGCATGTATGTATAAGGCTAGGGTTTCGATTTATAACATGATCTTGATAGTAACTTGTTGATAGATTTCATATATTTGATATTATACATGATCTAGTAGCCGAATATAAGTTAAACATGATGACAAACGCGTTTTTATGTCAGTTTGTAATGGTTGTAACTTGATCAAAACATAATGAAAACGAGTAATTCTTGAGTCTTAAACGAAGTTCCATGAAATAGCTTTCAAACCCAACTGGATTCGTAATATCTGACTAGTTTAGGTCAGTTAAAAGATTAAAACAGAAACACAAGTACATGTTGCGTTTTTCTGCAGAAACTGCAGTCCATTACGGAAATCATAACTTGGCCTTTAGTTGGAGTTAATACTTGAAATTTTTACATCAGATAGTCCTAGGAGGTTAAAAAATTCTCCAACTGGAATTTTGTCAATCGAATCGACGAGGATTTTTCTATAAAGTAAACCGTAAACTGTCGACAAAATGTGACGAAATTGCCCTTTACGTGCTAAATGATATTTGGTGATTTTTCTATGAACAATTAGACTTTGAGAAAATTACACAACTTTTTCAGACCTAATGTTACGTCTCATAAATTATTTGTAATTTTTCTAGTTCGTTTAGTATTTTAAAAGAAATTCACAAAACAACTCAATTTTCTCGTCCGTTTAGTATTTTAAACGAAAATCACAAAACGACTCAAATACGAGAGCTGAAATTGCTGAAACTTGATGATTATGTGTAATTGCTTGTTAGTACGAGGTGTTAATTGTTATTTGACATCTAAATGGATATCATTAAACATGTTATATGTTATGAGATTTACACATGCACATAACCTCATGAATGTATAACTAAGTGTCAACGTGTATGCATATTATGTGGTAGTATATGTGTAGAAGTCATATCACTTATGCGAATAGTAACTAACAACAAAACAGTAACCATGTCAGGACGCGGTTGACCACACTTAACTCTAGTCACCAAATTCTAGCCGAGCAAATCTAAGGTAAGTTCATGACTTTACTAAAAGCATACATCCCTGGTTTAGGACTACACATATATTCCGAGATGGAATACTACAACATAAATACTTTAATTTAATTTCATGTCTATAGTGGACTAAACGGAACATTTATCTTGAAAGTCCTTACCTTTATACCGATTAGTTTCCAGGATGTGGCAGACGAGGTATTAGTTGAATGCACTATTAGGTTTGACAAGCCTCACATCGTAGGGGAGCCGGTCGTGAACTTTTGACCTTTCCTTTGCATCAATTCCGATAGACATTGATGTGGGGCACAAAAACATACACAGTCAATATTCGGTACTACATGTTTAGTTGCTTAACAATGAGTTAGCTACCCATGACATACCTTTATAACTCTTGTATTTGTACTTACTTTTCGTTGAACTAAAACTGTGAACTCACCAACTTTTTGTTGATACACTTTAGAATGCTTTTTAGGAAGATAGTTACAACGCACATGGGAACTGGCAACTTGGAGAGTGTCATGGTCTTAGTAAACTGCTTTCATTATTTATGCTAAACAACTGTGGTTTTTGATTATGTCTGGATTTTATACTTTTGCTTCCGTTGATAAACTTAAACTTACGTTTCAAACACTTGAAACTATTATCACTATTCATGTTGAATGTGGTAGCCAAATGTTTTACAATTAATATGAAATAGTTCAACATGATTAGTGGCTTGATCCTGGTGTGTCACGCTGTCACGACCCCCGACCCCACCCTGGACGGAATCGGGAGCCGCGAATCAGTTTAGTGGTACCGGTGGTTATTTAGAAAAGTAGTGCAGCGGAAATTTCATCAGGACCGTGAGTTAGGAAAAATATCAGAGTTTAGAAAACACCGGATTTTATTTATTAAATAGATGGGACAAAACCATGTTTTGAAAGGTAGCTTTAATATGGGATAATCCCGAATACATAAAACAACTTTTCTTAATTTAATTTAATTGATAAATTAAGCCACTTCTGTAAGCCTTTTGGTGCCGTATCCAACTCTTATTCCGATCTACTGTAATTACCTGAAACGCGTTTTAAAAACATTTGGTCAGCAGGAAATACTGGTGAGTTCATTCGTTTTATATAAAATGACACATTGTTATAAATTACAGCATAAGAGCGATTACAATGGCTACTATCTTATTTTTATCTGGCGCCGTGTCACACCCTGGTGACGATGGTCATACCACTATTGGGTCCTTTCACCCAAGTAGTGATGATTATCACTGTTAGGTTGATGAACCTAACCGTGAGAGATTAGTAATGTGCACAATACCCCACTTGCCAGTGATTCAAGATAACCATGACTTAATCCCTGTAATTATAACTTTTGGAAATAATTTAAGGTATTGTAAAACAGTTAATAAAAAGAGAATGACTCACCTTGTTAGCATACAGTCTTGATTAACAAGCCTTCTGATTCTATGCCTTTTGATAACTAAGCATCTACTTTATAGTTCTGAATCTTCTGATGCTTAAATATCTTGTTTGATAGTATGTTTATGGATTAGAGTTTGCTGATAGTTAAACATATAGTTTAACATAGTGGAATACGTATTTGTGTAAAACCATATCAAACCTAACGATGGTCACGAGATCCGAACCTTAACGAAATTCACAAAGTATAGTCTTATTAGACAGCACTTTGGCATCCGTTTCAGAATCTTAACGAAATTCACAAAGTATAGTCTTATTAGACAGCACTTTGGCATCCGTTTCAGAATCTTAATGAAATTCACAAAGTATAGCACTTTGGCATTCGTTAGTTGGTTCCCGAATCGATCGGACAGAATATCGCATCGATGATTATTGGTTAGAACACCAACGTATAGAGAGAAGAAAAGAAGAAATGAGCAAAGGAAAATGAAATCCTAGGCTCCTATTTATAGGTAGGAAATATGAAATTTCTAGGAAGTTTCATATAGCTTTTCTAGGAAGTTACCTATACATTTTCTAGGAAGCTTCCTACCCACATATATATCCTATTACACCTTCCTTGCACCTTCCTCATATATAATTATTTCATATATATTTATTTTCATGTATATCTATTTAAGTGTTTAATTTACTGAATTAATCTTACTTAGCTTAATTAATCTTGCTTAGCTTAATTAATCTTGCTTAGCTTAATTAATCTTGCTTAACTGATTAATTAATCATACTTAACTTAATTAATCTTACTTAACTGATTAATTAATTTTACTTAACTGATTAATTTTCTTTAACGGTTTAATTAAGTAATTTACTTAGCCGATTAATTAAATAATGTATTTAGCTGATTAATTAACTTACTTAGCTTGCTTAACTGCTAAGTTTCCTTAACTGTTAAGTTTTACATAACCATTAAGTTTACTTAATTGCTAAGTATTCTAGTTTAACAGCTTCCTGATTATGAGTTCTAATTTCTAATGGAACTCGTATTAGTGTATTAACTCAATTCAACTTTAATGATAATCACGAGATTGAAACCCTCACAACGAATGACAAAGTATAGCCAGATATTGGCAGCACTTAAACATCCATTGGATCGGTTTTAATCGATCGGATACAGTATCGTACCAGTGATTAGAGTTATTACCCTAATGACGGGTAGAGTTTCGGGTTTTAGAGTATAATACCCGAGCTACTATTTTGTTATAATAGAAGCTAAAAGAAGAAAAGAATTGAGCGACTTTCAACTGAACTCGAACTCCTTATTTATAGTGCTGGAAATGGGGTGTCGCGGCCCGCGTAAACTTGAAAGGAACCTTACGCGGCCCGCGAGGGAGTTTGGATCAGATCGGAGGTTACTGAGTCATCGAGGGTCTTGACACGTGTAACGACACGTGGCCTTGATCTTTATCTGGTAGTTTGCCTTGCTGTCGCGGCCCGCGTAAGCTTGGCTTAACTCTTACGCGGCCCGTGAGAGAACCAAAAATCTTGTTTTTCTTGATTTCTCCAAGCACGAAGGTATTTCGGGTCCGTTTCTCGTACTCAGGGTGTATTTAGGAGCGTTTAGGGTTATGTTAAGGGTCCTAGGAGAGTCGTTACACACGCGCCTCGTGGTAAAACCCTGCATGTGGAATTTGAGGGTGTGACACCATGTTGATGTTTGTCAACTACTCAAATCAGGGGATAGTTGTTTGTGGAATTCTTCGAATCAAACATAGTCATTATATTATCGTTGATCTAGGAGATGTTCAAGGTCTAACATAGGTGGAGTTGTATGGCCGGATGTTTTATGTTCTGTTTTGGTTTACTTTGGAGTAGGGCAGTCGTTATCGAGAAAAGGACACACAATAGAAACACTATTAAATAGGTTCTGACTCATTTACTATATCTACATAAAACATGAGGGGGAATAGTGCTAGGCAACTGCCTAACACCTCCTCATTGGTCGATTCTTTTTGTACTTAACTTTAAAACCTTCATGTTTGCTAATATACGTGTTTAGCCCATCAGTTTTAAAAAAAAAGTTTTCTTTTTATTGGTTAGTTCTGTTTATATGCGTGTTTAGTCACCCTGCTTTAACTTTGGTAGTGCACATGTTTTGTAACAACCTGACTCTTTGAAGTCAAAGTACAAGTCAAAGTCAAAGTCAAAGGAAGAAAAGATTGCTTATCAGATCTGTGATTCCTTGCTTAATTATTGATTGTACTCTCGAGTCTCGATAATCGATACTTTAGTTTACGTTGTTTTAGTTGTATTATGTGAAGTAACAATGCAATAATCGCAATTAAACGCTAATCTACTTAACGCTATCTCATCGCTATCGCATCGTAACTCGAATAGCAGTTATGGATATTGTTTTACGTGTGTGTGCTATTAGGTGTTACTTGTACATGTTTAGTTATGTTAAAGGTGTTAATAGCAAACGCAATCGCAACTCTATCGCAAAGCAATCTCAACGCGAACTCGAAACGCAAGATTTTTTATGTTGTTGTAGGTTAGTTATGTAACAATTATTTAAAATTATCGCATCGCTTATTCGACACCCGCTCAAACGCATCGAACGCTCAACGCACAAAACAAAAGTCGGAAAACCAACTCGCAAAAGCCCTCCGATCGAAGGACCATTCGATCGAATGGACATCCGACCGGATGACCATCCGATCGGATGGCCATCCGATCGAAAGGCCCTCCGGCCGAACCACTCCATGCCGCATCTTCTCCTCTTCACCTATAAATACTCGCTTGTCACATCACTGTTCATGATGTGACAGCTCTCCTCCGACCCACGCACTCTCAGGCCACTTTTCTCTCGATTCCTCGCGATTCTTGTAAGTTTTCATCCCAAATCTTGTACTTCCTTGATCTACACACACTTTCTCATCATCTTCTCCATCAAATCACAACTTTTAACCATGAAATCACCTGATTTTGGGCTGTTCTAGGGTGACGTCATCACGGGTTTGTATGAACTTCGTAGAATGACTTCATTCCAGCAAGAATGGTCCGAATCTAACAGATTTCTACAATGTTTAAACAATGATTTCACCTAAATCTAAACATTTTTCAAGTGTTCAAACTTTTCTTCAATATTCTTAACTTTTTACTCAAAAACCGATAGAATCTGAACTCGTTCAGGCCTTCTACTCATTCTCTAGTGAAGTGCCGGTTTGAGAACGGATTACTATCGGAGAGACAACCGGATTCATGGGTTGAACATGAAGTTCCGTCAAGAACAACTACTAATCGAACTGTAACGCTCCGCATTTTCGCGCTTTCTTATTTTAGCAAGCCATGTTGTACTTTCCTTATTTAGACACTTATACTCTCTTTGTTTCATTTGTAATTCGAGACTCTTGATCATAAAGAAAATGAAGCTATTTTGTGTATTCATATAAGTCTTATGTGCAACTGTTAATCAAATCTCGTTTGAACGAAATATTATTCAAGGATTCTTGATTCTATATTTATCGACACTTGATACTCGTTAAACTGGTTAAAATTCTTAAAATAATGAGACTCGAAAGCTTCGTGAAATGAATAAACGTTTAAAGATTTTTATTCATTAAAAATATGGTCATTATTCAAATTTAAACTAATTAAATTAATTAATTTCGTTATTTAAAAGTTTATTTTTATTAATAAACTAGTTAATCTCGTTAGATATTAAAGTTAGTAAACTAACTTAGTTAGTTTAAAACTAAAATGTTAGTTTTCTTTTGATATAACTTGGTTACTTAATAGTTTAGGGGTGAGTTATGCAATTTTTGAAAGTGTAAAGTGCAGGGACTATTTGTGCTTTGCTGAAAATATAAGGTGTTAACATAAAAATAATAATAATGAAAAGCTGCTGACCGCGGGACTTGAACCCGGGTCAATAGCAAAAACAAGCACACGCCTAACCAGCTGGGCTGGCTCTCCATATTGGTAATAATTCAGCCCGCAAAACCTTTAAACACTCGCTAAACCAGCCCAACGCGCACAAGGGGTGACCAGATCGTTCCAGCTCGAATTTTTGGCCGATTTTTGAGTTGTTTTTGATTTTTAACTTAGTTTTAACATTAATTACTCAACCACAACCTACCCTAACCCTTCCCTATAAATACCAAGCCATTCCCAAGCTTAAATCACTTTGCAAACTCATCCAAATCACTCTCAAATCATAAAAAACGCAGCTGAGTTTCTAGATTCGAGCAGATTGCTATCTTTTCACTAAAGTGAGCATAACTCACTCAATACTTGTCCGATTTAGTCCATTCTTTTTCCTATGTGCTTGGATTGACCTTAGCTTCGATTCCATGGGTTTTTTCACAGTAAATACGTCCCTGGAACTCTGGCAAAAAGGCTCCAAAGTTCACTGTTCATTTCTGATTTCATCTAATCTTTACTAAACTTGTTCAACCTGAGTCTAACTCATCTCAAACCTATGTCCTTATGCTTATAACTACTTCTATGGTTAGTTAGGCTTAAAAACAAGGTTGAGACATTCAAAATCAGAGGTTAAACCTCATATACATTCTATTTTGTTTAGGGTTTTTAACCTACAAGTAATGTTTAAGTCCAAGACTTAATGTAGGTGTGATTATGGACTAACTTGGGTTGTCCAACATAAAATCCCCATATTACTTGATGATTTCTTATAGAGTAGTTGTTTATATTTTTGTATTATTCATAGTTCATGACCCTCATTGTATGTTTTTACATCAAGTGTAGTGGTGAACACTTAGAGGTACCTAAATGGAAGACTACTCTTCCTACCTCCTACATGACTTCCATGAAACCTAGAGGTACCTAAATGAAGATTTAATTTTCTACCTCATGCTTGAAATATTGGACATAATAATATGTATACAATATATGTAATATACTTAACAAACCGAACCTTTGATGATGAACAAGATGGACATTGTCAAGTAGTAAGCTTACTATCCAAACATCATATGTTAAGGATGGTTATTTTCATATGTTTAAGTTTATGATGTTTAAATTCCGAAATCTCTAATCTTCCGTTATTCCCTAAACTCATACATCTATGTTCCTTTGTGTAGAAGAACAAGGTGCTCCAAACTAAACAACCAACACCACTCGCGGGATTCAAGTAGGAAAGCTTGCAAAAACCGTGAGCATACTCGATCCCTTTTACCTTTTAATCACTTTGGGTGCAACATGTATACTATACAAACTACACTTCACTTTGAAACTATTTTAAACAAACTCTATCCATTGTTGAAACATGAAACTATGTGTGATGCTTGTTAATCTAGTATGCCATGTAAACTATTTGTGTTGATATATGCTCATTAACTTTGCTAGCCTACCTTAACAATTATAGCGCTATAGGATTAACGCACCGCCCACGATACTTGGGGTATTGTTAAGTTAAACAAGTAACCTCCTGCGATACTATGGGATAGGCAAAATTAAACGCGTTGGAAACTTGGGTTTGAACATATTGTTACACAATCTAGGCATACTAGTAACTCGCATATTATGATTCATGTGGATATGAGCAACTTTTTAGACTATATTATGCTATGTAGACAAACTTGTATGCTCGCCAACTTTTTTTGTTGATATATTTTAATACATGTTGCAAGGTGATAGTTTGATGATGATGCGATGAAGAACAAAGATTAGGTGGGCTTAGATACACACCTAAATTTAAATTATCTTTTGATGTTATGTTTTGTTGAACAATGTTGTATTTCTTTGGAATCTTGTATGACATTTAGTCCATTTATGAAATTCGAATTTTAATTATATTGTCACATAGTGTTATGATGTCTCTTGCAATCTATTTCGTCTCATCCCGATGTTTCCGCCATCGGTTGGGGTGTGACACGAACGGGGTGATTCCCATCCGATCGGAGGACTTGGACTCGATGTGGCTTCTGTTGTTTGACACATTGTCATACCGTCTTGGTTCAAACCGCAAACTTTTAACTTAACCAATTTTACGAGTTTTCAGACGGAACAGGTTACCAAACGAATCGCCATCCGATCGGATCACCATCCGATCGAATGACGATCCGACCAGGTGACTTGTGATTTTTAACACTTAAACATTTTACAAAACTTCAAGGAATAACAGCTCCCAAACGAATAGTCATCCGATCGGATGACCATCCGATCGAATGACTATCCGGACGGAGGTGTAAATCTTTGTAAATTCCACTCAAGCGAATCACCATCCGACCGAACAGAAGAATACCTCTCACTTTTATAAATGCTACAAAGAAAACTTCAAAGTTCACAAACACATCATTTCCAAACGCATGACTATCCGACCGAATGGTCATCCGTCCGGACGACCATCCGTCCGGACGGTCATCCGATCGGATCACTGTTCGTCACTCGTTCCATTCGACGCACTGCTATACGCACTGATACTGTCGTTATCTGATCAGGCTAGTTCTAAGCGCTCCCTTCAATCCAATACAAATCGTGTTTAGTAGCTACCATCATCTGTGAGTATACTCGATCCCTTTTTGCTTAACGCACTTTTGGGTGTTACGTACATTATCTATATCAAATCACATCGACACACAACGCAAACACTTTTTATACGCTAACCGCTCTGCATGTTATACGTGTTATTCGATGAATGCTTGTATGTTATGTTTACACAGTGATTGTTGTCTGACACCTTAGCAACAATAGTACTATGGTTTGGACTCAGCACCTGTCGTGGACAGGGGTTGTTAAGGGTAATTCTTCACGTATCATAGTGGTGATATGTGTTGCGCATTCTACAACTCGCAGTCATGTCTGTGCATATTTCATTATCGATAGCTTACATGCTTCACATTTCTACGTGTTACATGCTGGTTATGCGTAAATCGTTTTCGCTACTATTATACTACTAAACTTGTATGCTCACCTTTACACTATGTGTATTGACCTATTTTAACGCATGTGACAGGTGTTTAGGATGCTTATGCTATGCTTGCCGTTATGGAATCAAGTTAGGAGGTCTAGAAACGTCACGTCTAATTCTGAGTTGTCGAAACAATTTAATTGTCTTGAGATACTATGTCTGTATTAACTATTTTGCTGAGTATGTTATGGAATGGGACGTAACTTTAAATATTTGGTAATATTAGTTGTTATGGATTTCTCCTGGACAATCTGTTTCGCTCAGTGCCACGCCTCGATGATTCCGCCATCGGTTGGGGTGTGACATGTTTAGTCCCTCTACTTTTATTCATTTTAGTATTTCATCCTTTAGCCTTTTTCCCTTGCTGCCGTAATGAATCAACCCAGGGGAATAGTGACCTTTAGCTATACACCGCTACTACTCTTTGACTTTAATAAAGTTAATTTATAATTCCAAAACTTTTTAAAACAAAAATTATTTGACACACGTATTTTTATCTATGTATCGATGTAATTTTTATTGAGATTATGTTATTAGTAGTATGTGCAAGTAACCGAAACATAGGCCTGCATGTTATAAACTGAGAAATATTCCGATTACCGCCCTGCAACGCGTGCGGGGGCATAAACTACTTATATTACATTAAACACTTACAAATAAGAAAATAATAATAAGTTTTGTCGGAACCATAGCTGGCGTCCATTCCTTTCACAATTTATATTTATATTTAGAGTAAATTATAAGTTTTGTCCACTAAATTGTAGGCGGTGTCCTTTGTCTTTAAATTTGACGAGTTTTGTCCTTAGCGTTTCAAAATTCTGCACGTTATGTCCTTTCGAATTTGTTGTATGTTAATGATATGATATTTCTAATTTATTGTTTGTTAATAATGATAGTAACTAAATAATATGTATGCTCATTCCCCAAATAGTGTTACACCAGATGACAAAGTAAAATAATCATCTTTACCACCGTATACGAGATTTATTTCCAAAACAAATTAAGTGAACTATTAAAATGATCATTTGACAATCTCACGTCCCTTACGAGTTTTTAAACTTTTGGTGATAGCTTGGAGTGTTATGACATTGATGCTATTCGTTACGGTTTACAGAACTTGTAGAACCCATCGCAACGAGCGAGGCTAGTTCTAGTTTACTTTATAATCAATCACTATAAATTTAACATAAATTCCTTAATGAAGTTAAGTTAGTTACAGTGCTAAATGAAACAATCCACTTACTTCCTTTCACCACATTTATATTAAATTATTGTTCATATATAAGTTAGAAAT
Source organism: Helianthus tuberosus (assembly GCA_030545235.1). Classification (NCBI taxonomy): domain Eukaryota; kingdom Viridiplantae; phylum Streptophyta; class Magnoliopsida; order Asterales; family Asteraceae; genus Helianthus; species Helianthus tuberosus. The sequence continues at coordinate 22,639 of JARYGA010026979.1, read as the reverse complement.
AAATATTATCGTTTTTGGCTTAGTTATTATTTTCTACAACATTATTTTACGTAACGATCCGCTATGCGTATGCGTGGTTCAACATTTTAACTTTTAACGTTTATTTTTTGTTTGGTTTAACGGTCCCGCCGAAACGCGCTGGTGCTAATAAGTAATAACTCGTTAGTATAGTAGTATTAGACCTCCAAGTATGGCTAGCTCACTTGGTAGAGGTTCTTGCCTTTTAGTGGAAGGTCTTGGGTTCAGTCCCAAGTAAGGGTGATTTATTTGTATGTATAAGAGTTTGGGAGAGTAACATTAGCCATTAAAAATAGTAGTATTAAGTTCGCACGATGTAAATAATGGTTCTTAAGTTTTTTTGACAGTTTCTTTATAGATAGTATATTAGTATTAGTTTTCTTAAAGCAGCATGTGTATAAGTTCATCATTTACATATAAGTAAATGTTCTATACATGTTTTAAGTTATCATTTTACCTATACGCAAAATTTCCACAAATGAACGTTCTCCTTTTGTCATTCAAAATCTAAAAAGAAGGACCTAGACTCAATTTTATAGATCTAGGCAAGTATAAGTTAACTATTTAAATATTTGTAGATGAAGAAACACTGACCTTGCGGTAGTATCCGATGAAGATTTCAAGTATCAATGATCCGAACCGGCAAACTGCAAAACAGAAACACCGTTAGGACTCGTTACAGGAATGTGGTTATTCCTGTAACCACCCTCCGGCGTGAGAATAAGTCTCGGGTTTGGGAGTATGAAAGTGTAAAGAGAAGAAGAAGTTATATTGAGAATTCGATATCCTGTACCTTGCATGTTTACCTCTATTTATAGTTTATGATTAGGGTTTTCCTTAACTTAGGTGAACTCCTAAAAGTTAGGGATTTGCATGATCTTCCCAAAAAGTTGGAGATTTAGTTATATATCTTATCCGTACAGAATGAAATATTCTAGAACGAATATTTATAACAACTTATTTACAATAAAATAATAGGTAATGACCGGGTCGGACTATCCGATTAGGGTCATACCTCGTCATGTCCCCCCAGTCCGAAGTTATGAAATGTAATTCATGAAATCGGACTAGAGAAAAAAGAAAGTATATCCTATGTAAGGAAAATTTACGGTGCCATAAATGTGAAATGAGAAAATGGCGGCGATGTGACAGGATGTAGCAGTTAAAGCCATCATTGGGGTAACAACTTGGGTTACCCTGTTCTGACGCGTATGTCTGTACATTTTCCATTTTGAATTTTGTAAAGCTATCATATAAATAGCATCCTTTTGACGAGAGTTGGGTTCCAATTTCTAGAACATCCTCTTTCACTTCCCCTCTTTCAAACGAAATGGCCTCTAAGAACGTTGAATCTTCTTCCTCTGCTTCCGCGGGCTCCGAAACCCTTTTCTGCAAATGGGGAGTTGTATCCTACAACAACCTTGTGCAGGATTATGGGATCAGGGCTGAGTGGAACCCCCTATTACCGTCAAAAACGGACACAGCCTTTCCACTGAGAAAAGGGAAAATCACATTATTCAGTGATTTTTTCAAATTCTGCAATTTCCGGTTGCCCATCACTAAATTTCTCAAATCCGTGCTTGATTACTACCGCATTCACCTTTCCCAAATACATCCACTAGGGTTAGTAAAACTTCGCCAATTTGAATTTGCGTGTGTGGCTTTAGGGCACATACCGGAACTCATCGTTTTTAGGGCTTTTTTCGTTCTTGTGTGGAAACCCCCATTCTTTACTTTCGATCGAAGAGACACTGAAGTTTCTTGTCTGAGACTACCAGTTACCGGGACAAAGATTGGAAAAAGAAATTTTTCTATATTGACAGCTCTGTAATTCCTGGCGATATGCATTGGAGAAACATGGCGCCGAAGGACAAAGTTAAGGACGACAGTCCTCCTGAAGATGCCTACATTGCAAATGCCCTATATACAAGATTGTGCAATCGCCCTTTCGAATGTACAGTGATTCCAGAAGGGGCCCTGGTAATGGCGGGAATGAGCCTGTTGTGGCATGATATCAAGCAGTATCCCTCATTTCAAAGGGATGATGAAGGTATGCCTGATACTTTGTTCATCTGGTACATTACTATTTGCCTAAATATACCATTTTCAGGAGAATGGAGCTTATTTGACTTTGTCGATCCTCCGCGGCACCTGGCATTGAGGGCCGCCGACCGCGTACTTAGTGAGCAAGAGCCGGATGTGTTGAAAATTCACCTTGATCAATTTTTGCTACCCGCCCTTCCTGCGGATCCTACTGCCTACCTCGCCCTTGCTAACATCAGCGGGGGTACGAACGTTGTGAATCCGGAGAAGAAACCCCTCCGGGTAAAGATTACCGGAAGGAAATATATAGCGGCTGGGGTGACCACGTCCTCTGCTAGTGGTACGGCGATTACCAAAGGTGAAATGATTACTGCAACTGAAATTACTAGTCCTACCCATGTATTGAAAAAACGAAAGACATTTCATGCTCCAAAACTGCCCGCGTTTGAAGCCGTGCAGGCCGCCTATGCCATACCAACTGGTATGAGTTTTGTACTTTTGGTTTATTAAGTAAACGCCTTATGCAACTGAAGTGTGTTTTCACTACAGGGACTACAGGCGCGGTTCAAACTTCCCTTGTGACAGCCATGCCCTTGTCATCTATTGAGGTGGTACCCCCGACTGATAGCAAACAAACGGAACCCACACCATCGCTGAGTCCGTCTGTTTCCGTTAGCTGTGCGATGCCGCCGCCCACATTTACCGCTGTTGTAACTGTAACAGCGAGTCCTGTTGCTGCGTCACTAGCTTCCAGTGTCACACTTTCCCCTGTGTCTACCTCGCCCTTGAATATTTTTTCAACTGTTGGGAAAGAGATCCCAGCTACATCCTCTACTCATGAGGCGACAAGTGCTGGGGACCGTGCCGCTGGTGATATGGGCGGATCAAGCAGTGGTATTGCCGACGATGGGGCCCGCCTAGGAGATGATCTATACTTACCTACCATCAACTGGGATCCCAACAACCGGGACAAACGCTATCAGCCTCAGTGGAAGATTGCAGAATCATCCAGGCTAATCTTCCCCCCGGTGGTACAACATTGGGTTGAACGAGCTTGTCCTCCAGCGGAAGTGGCGTATGTAGAAGGGTTAAACAATGAGAACTTGATGAATTCTGCTATTGTGGACTCTGTAAGTCAACCCAGGAGGCTTACGGAGATCCGTCGCCGGTGGATGCATGACAATAATGAACTCCACCGAGCCCAAGTCGTTATCGAGGAACTGAAGGATGAGAAATACCGTTTGGAGAGTCAACTTCAAGCTGCTGGACTGAGGGAGAGTCGGTTTGTTTCGGAGAAAAACAAGGCCGAGGATGATTTAAAGAGGGTTACTGCCCATCTCGCCGAAGAGCGACTTGTGTGGGCTCGGGATATAGCGGAGAAGGACCGGGTGATTGCTCGTGCTAAAACCGTGCAAGAGGAGCTAGAGCGAAAAGCTGTTAGTGAGGCTCAGAAGGTGAGATCCGAAATGACTGCTCTTGTGGATAAATTTCGAATTGACACTGATTTTGTGTCATAGGTTCAGGAACGTTATCAGGCGTTGACCGTTGAGGTGGAGGCCTCGAATGTCAAGGTTCAGGCAAAACAGGCGGAGTTGGAAGAGCGGGAAGGGCAACTTAGAGAACTCCAACAGCGTTGTGATTCCCTCCTACTTGAACGAAATACCCTTGACCGATCTTCCGCCACACGCCTAAAGGAGGTGGAGAGTGCTTTAGATCAAGCAAATGTTGAGGTGGAAGGATTGACCAGTCAACTGGCGGCTTTACGGGGTGATAATAATTGGCTAATAACCACTGGGCTCGTAGGAGCGTTTGAGTATTGTCGCCAATCAGCGCCCTTTACCTCTCTGATAGACCATCTTTCCGCTGCTGCCTACAAGTCCGGCCACCACAACGGTATTTACCAAGGATACTTTGATTGTAAACAATCAGATAGGATGTCTTCTGACTTTCACACGGCTAGGGGCAAATTTGAAGGTGAACTGGCTGATGCGCTGGAGGCAGTATACAACGAGCCACTGTCTGTGTATTCTGACTTAGTGAATAAGGTGAATGAGGAAGGCACAGAATCTCTGCGTATGATGCTGGACCCCGCGGAAGAGTCCGAGGAGGCATAAATATTTGTATTTTGCTCACGTGTTCTAAACATTTATGGCTTTTGTAATAACACTATTTAGCCTTGGTTTTTGTGAACATATCCACGTAACTTGTCATGTATTAAATGCTAACTCATGATGTATGTAGCCACCTTTCTTCTGAAATACGGCGATTTGACCTGTAATGATCATTTGCCATTAATACTGCTGTCGTTATCTCTGTCAAACCCATTTGCCCCCCTATAAATTTTGTTTCTTTTTTCTAAATTTGGTAACTTAACGATATGAGTCGTAAAAGCTATAAACAAAGACTCTCCGACATTTTCCGTCGACTAGATGCTGTCGATGGCTTGGTTCAACTGCAAACTCTAATGACGAAATCGATGACTCGGAAAAGGAGAGGACCTAATGTCGTTCCTACCCGGGCCAATCGTGCATGCCGGAGTATTGTGTATGAGGATGCTATCCCAGCTGCCACTGACACGGCACCATTATCAGCCGATGATCTGGTGCAACTTGTTTCAGCCAACCGTGTTCAACGTTGCCCTTTGGTGTACGATTGATGTGTGTAAAATGCAACATATAAATTACATCAATTAAGGCATAAAACTAACCCTTTTTAAGTACTAATATTGGAAAAAGAGTGTTTTTGTCTTCCTTTTGTATTTTCAGGATTAAATGAGCTCAAAAACACAAAAGAAGCAAAAAGACAGCTAATTCCAACATAAATACAAAGAAAGGAACACTAGTGGACTGCCCGACCCCTCAACGGCATCTTCCCAAGCAAAATAGAGAAGACAGAAGGCTGAACACGCCCCGTGCTCAGCCAGCACGGGGCCGTGCCCAGCCAGCACGGGGCCGTGCCCAAGAAGCAGCAGAAAAGACAAACCTATAGAAGCTTCTATTACCCACCACGGGCCGTGTCCAGCGGACACGGGGGCGTGTTGAAAGTACAACAGGCGCATTAATTGTAATTGCGAATTACAATTAATGAGGAGAGAGAGTGTCAGACAGGCACGGGGCCGTGCCCAGCGGACACGGGGCCGTGCCCAGCTCTCTGTTCAGCCTATAAATAGGAGTGCTTGGATTCATTTCAACTCATCCCTTGGCACACCACCTCTCTCACACTTCATCCACCACCCACCACCACCATAACACCATCATCCACCACCATCATCCATTGTCCATCGTAGAGTGTGTGAGTCGTCTCGGGATCCAAGATTGATCGTAAGAGTTCTTGACAATCAAGGCCATGTTTGCCTAAGTCTCTTACATCACTTGGTGAAGACAAAGTGTCTAGTATAATACTTTTTATTTCTAATCTTTTGCACTTTTTATTTGGTTTTGTATTAATGACTTTAATAACTAGTTACTTATGTTGAAGGTGATCTTTCCTTATCGTTTGTCCGTGGTGTCTTGGCATTATTTTACTGTCTATATAAAATAAAGGATTTTCACCATTCATATCTCCACGGTCTATATGGAGGTATGTTGGCTACCTGGTCGGGGGTTAAGGGAACGGTTTGGTAAAGGTCTTGCCATTGTTCAGCGTTTAGAGGTCCTGCAATGGACCTGGGTCAAATTTAGTAGGACCTCCTTCAATGCTTCACGGTATTGGATGGCGGGGGTCCAAACTCTTTGACCCCCTCATAAGTTAACTACTATTAATACTATAACCCGACTATTTAGGACTGTATCCCTGCTGACTCAGACTACTTAGCCGAGGGTAACGTCGCCGCCAAAAGCAGGGCCTACCACAATACTGCATTAATAACTTAATTCATTATCTTCCAATAATCCACCCCTTTAGGATTGTATCCTTGCTGACTCAAACTACTGGGGTGAGGGTAACGTCACCTTCAAAAGAGGGGCCTACTACAATAACTAAGATAATATCTTAATTATGTGCAAAAGTGCGGAAATAATCAAAGGTTATACTAGATACGAGTCGGAACCAAGTGATTCATCTTGTCTATCTGTTTTTATTTTTATTTTCAGCATTTTAGTTAGTTTTTACTTTTCTTAGTTTAAAACATTTTTCTAAAACTTTTTATTTTGATTAGACGTTGAGGATAAACCGGTACTAAAAGCTCTTGTGTCCTTGGACGAGCTCGGTATCTTACCAACGCTATACTACGCTCACGATGGGTGCACTTGCCCATATGTGTGTTTAGTGTTAGTAAATTATCGTGTTTTATAAATTTAAAACTTGGCTAAAATAAGTGTTAAAAGGGCTTAAAATATACACCTAATATATACGACACTTCACACGCATCAAGTTTTTGGCGCCGTTGCCGGGGACACAAGGATTTTAAGAAAGTTAGGAATCAACGGCCTAATCATTTTTCCTTTTTCTTTTTAATTTTTTAGGATTTTTCTTAGTTTTTCAGCTTCTGCAGAGCTCAGCACGGGCCGTGCCCGCTGAACACACCCCCGTGCTAAATCATTGGAACTGGCAATCCTGTTTTACGTCAGACAGTAAGCTGAACACGGGGCCGTGCTCACCCAACACGCCCCCGTGCCCAAGATTCACTTGCTGAAAACAGAACCGTTAGATCCTGGCGGTTGGTAATTTCTGACATAAACATGAGTGATAGTAATTGTTTTTACTTTCGGCACTCTTATGGTACGTGGTGTCAATTATGTGGTGGCAAACATGAAGAAGTAAAATGCTACTTTCTAAATTATAGGCCCCACTACATGGACCCACCAACTTCTTACAACCTTAAGAGGGGCGAAAGTAAAAATAAGCACTATTTCTCCCTCGAATGCGCCCAGCCAGATATTCTAGGGGAAATGCTCCTTGATGAGTTATTTCAACTAGAAAAGCTAATTCTGAATTGGTTAAAAGAGCTTAGGAAGGATTTTATTGATCCACCCCAAGACAATAACCATGAAGAAATGTTGGAACCGCATTCCGACAACCTCGTTGCTCCCGAAAATACCTTCGTACCTAGCAAAGACTTGGACGATAGTCGTCCCTGTGTCGATTGTGCCGTGAAGGACTCCCCATCGACTTCGTTCGGTGCATACATAGACCTGAGCGATTCGGCATACACCTTCTTTAACGAGAGCCCGGAAAAGGGTTGGACTTGTCCACCTAGAATGAAAATAGGAATTACCCTCACCGACAACCTCTTGCGTTCTCGCCTTAGTCTAGGACAATTAAGGTATCTTAGGCACTTTGGGGTTGTTCCAACCAGTAAGGAACCACCCGATATCGACGAAATCCTTAGAAGTAACAAAACTCCATGAGACAGTCTCCCGACACGGGGCCGTGCCCAGGTCAACACGCCCCCGTGCTCATCAAAAAGATTCTCTGCTGATTTTGTCAGAATACGGACAAAATGTGTCAGGATTTCCTCTGCACACGGGGCCGTGCCCAGTGGACACGGGGCCGTGTCCAGTGCGCTGTCGTTTTCTTTAAATGCAGCCTAAATCCTGCTCATTTTTTACCACTTCAATTGACAGAGATTCCTGGGATCTTCACTCATACCATCCTAGGTAAGTGCTAAAAGAAGGTTCCAAAGGAACCTCTTGTCCCTTCCACTTTTATTCATTTCCTCTTCTTTTAAAAATTTTTCAAAATTTCCTCCATGGAAGCTTGGAAATCCCATGATTCCAACCCTCTATGTGAAGTTTGTAAGATTATTTGCTAAGGATTTTTGCTTAAAAGTTAGTTGTATAACTTTATTTTAAATTATCTAAGCCTAAAAACCAGATAAAAATCATGAGAATAATTTAAAACCCCAAAACTCCTTAGCCTAAAATCCTGCAGACAGATGGACACGGGGCCGTGCTCATCGAGCACGGGGCCGTGTCCGAGGCTCTGTTTTGTAAAAATTTAGCTTTCTTCGGTTTCCTTCACAGAAAATGGCGAGCAGAACAAGCAGATCATCTTCAAGAAGTAACCGACAAGGGAGGAGATCTTCAACAGCAGAGGACTCTCTTGTAAACTATGTTTACGCTCTAAGGGAGGCTATTGACGAAATGACGGGAGTGGAGGAAGCATTGGTCGACCGTATCAACCATCTTACAGTGGGGCTGGAAGGCTGTCTCCATGAAGTAAACCTCTTGCACCAGAGGTTAAACCTTCTCGCCTCCCCGCCTTTGGTACCTATAATAACCCAAAGGGCGTGGAACGTGGTACCCGAAGTTGTCATTCCAGCCGAATGGTACGCCATGCACCAAGAGCCTCTGCGAAGAGTGGTGCAAGGAGTCCCGGTGAATGTTCCCCCTCAACCACCAGCGGCGGAGGAAAATGAAGCCACCTTCTTCCTTCCTAGGGAGATCGAAGAATGGCTTTAAACAACGTTTAGGGAAGAATTCGTTCGGCTAAAAGTCCTACTATATCGGGAAACTATTCTCGAAATTTTCTTAAAATAGTAGAACTCCTTATGATAACCTCGTGTACCTGCTAACCTATTTAGTTAAGTTTTAATTTTATCTTAATTTAGGACTATGTAAGTTCTCTCTATGATGAAATGAAATGATGGTTTTAAGGTTTGGATGGTTTGTAATGAATAAAACACACTCATGGCGGTAAAGGATGAAAAGGGGAACGAGAAAAATGATCCCATGCACAAGAACAAGGCAACCCGACAATTCTCTCCATTTCAGAAGGTTCAACACGGGCCGTGCCCAACCAACACGGCCCCGTGCCGAACCACCTGCAGAAAAACGCCCAGTTCAGGTAACTGGACACGGGCCGTGTTCACCCGGCACGCCCCCGTGTCCAGACTTCTGTTTCTCTTATTTTAATTTTGTTACTGGCACTTGAACATGGGGCCGTGCCCGGATAACACGGGGCCGTGTTCAGCGCCCAGTAACAGAAAATTTTTGCTTTTTAACACTATTTTACACATCTAATCAACCTAAAAAATTATTTTTGGGACACATTGAGGACAATGTGTAATTTAAGTGTGGGGGGGATGCTAAAACCTTGAATTTTTTGCAAGTCCTAAACACAAGCCTTACACAAAACTCTATTGGAACCGCTAATCACCCCAAATTTTTTTCAAAAATTTCATTTTTCTTACTTGTCTAGGTTCAATTCGGGAAATTCAAGTTCTCAAAAAGGTTATATTTTTACAAATTTACAACCGATAGCGTAGTGATAAAAAGAACCAACATAAGAAAATTATGAAAAGGCATGACAAACTTAGTTAAAATTTGATTATATATACTTGATCACATAAAAACCCATTCCCACAAAAGTGAGTTTTGAGCCTTTATTGAGCATACAATTACATATCATTAGACTAAATGCTCATTTTTCGTTTCTTGTGTGAATAGCCGCTTGGTTCTTACGACTCTAGAACTTGCCATGACGATACATTCCCGGTCCTTATCAACTTAAACCCGAGTAAGTAAGTGATGGAGGCATTAGGACTAACCCTTTTTATTTCTACACCATTATTTTTCTTTTTCTTTTACCACCTACCCAAAAATCCCCCTAGTTAACCCCTTTGAGCCTAAACCTTTTCATTTCATAACCCAACAACCTTTTACCCGCCAAAACCCTTTTTCATTTTAACCCTTTGTTTTAGTAACAAGTTCGGTTTTTCGTAAGGTGATTCAATATATATATATATATATATATATATATATATATATATATATATATATATCTGTTGAGGATGAAGCAAAAATAAACAAACAAGTTCATCAAAAATAACTTTGTTTGAATAAAAGCTTCATCAAAATAAAGAATTACAAAAATAGAAAATCTTACGAAAACCAACACTTGTTACGCTTTTCGCTTTTTTTCTACTAACCACTACCCCAACCACCTACCTTTAACCCAAGCCTAACCCTTAACCCACAAAGTCCTCTTGATATTTACAAAGGTATAAAAGTTAAAAAGGAGGAGGATTGATTGCTTGGCAAGTTTATGGTAGGAATAAGTTCCATGCCGCTCTCGAGTGATTCACTAAAAATACACCTTCGGCCGAGTGTGAGTGATTTCTCCCGTGAGGTATGTGAACTTGTATATAAATGAAATTTTAGAAAAGGCATGTTATGCCCAAATAAGTAATTTCTCCTATGAAACGTTCTAAATAAATCATTGCGAATAGGATTGTAAATAAATAAAAGTAAAACCCAAAAAGATCTTGGATATCCCGACACTCTACGACAAGCTCAAAAACCTTCTCTTCTACCTATTCCATTTGGGAGTGTAAGCCACATATTAAAGAGTTTTGCTTGAGGACAAGCAAAAGTTCAAGTGTGGGGGTATTTGATGTGTGTAAAATGCAACATATAAATTACATCAATTAAGGCATAAAACTAACCCTTTTTAAGTACTAATATTGGAAAAAGAGTGTTTTTGTCTTCCTTTTGTATTTTCAGGATTAAATGAGCTCAAAAACACAAAAGAAGCAAAAAGACAGCTAATTCCAACATAAATACAAAGAAAGGAACACTAGTGGACTGCCCGACCCCTCAACGGCATCTTCCCAAGCAAAATAGAGAAGACAGAAGGCTGAACACGCCCCGTGCTCAGCCAGCACGGGGCCGTGCCCAAGAAGCAGCAGAAAAGACAAACCTATAGAAGCTTCTATTGCCCACCACGGGCCGTGTCCAGCGGACACGGGGGCGTGTCGAAAGTACAGCAGGCGCATTAATTGTAATTGCGAATTACAATTAATGAGGAGAGAGAGTGTCAGACAGGCACGGGGCCGTGCCCAGCGGACACGGAGCCGTGCCCAGCTCTCTGTTCAGCCTATAAATAGGAGTGCTTGGATTCATTTCAACTCATCCCTTGGCACACCACCTCTCTCACACTTCATCCACCACCCACCACCACTATAACACCATCATCCACCACCATCATCCATTGTCCATCGTAGAGTGTGTGAGTCGTCTCGGGATCCAAGATTGATCGTAAGAGTTCTTGACAATCAAGGCCATGTTTGCCTAAGTCTCTTACATCACTTGGTGAAGACAAAGTGTCTAGTATAATGCTTTTTATTTCTAATCTTTTGCACTTTTTATTTGGTTTTGTATTAATGACTTTAATAACTAGTTACTTATGTTGAAGGTGATCTTTCCTTATCGTTTGTCCGTGGTGTCTTGGCATTATTTTACTGTCTATATAAAATAAAGGATTTTCACCATTCATATCTCCACGGTCTATATGGAGGTATGTTGGCTACCTGGTCGGGGGTTAAGGGAACGGTTTGGTAAAGGTCTTGCCATTGTTCAGCGTTTAGAGGTCCTGCAATGGACCTGGGTCAAATTTAGTAGGACCTCCTTCAATGCTTCACGGTATTGGATGGCGGGGGTCCAAACTCTTTGACCCCCTCATAAGTTAACTACTATTAATACTATAACCCGGCTATTTAGGACTGTATCCCTGCTGACTCAGACTACTTAGCCGAGGGTAACGTCGCCGCCAAAAGCAGGGCCTACCACAATACTGCATTAATAACTTAATTCATTATCTTCCAATAATCCACCCCTTTAGGATTGTATCATTGCTGACTCAAACTACTGGGGTGAGGGTAACGTCACCTTCAAAAGAGGGGCCTACTACAATAACTAAGATAATCTCTTAATTATGTGCAAAAGTGCGGAAATAATCAAAGGTTATACTAGATACGAGTCGGAACCAAGTGATTCATCTTGTCTATCTGTTTTTATTTTTATTTTTATTTTCAGCATTTTAGTTAGTTTTTACTTTTCTTAGTTTAAAACATTTTTCTAAAACTTTTTATTTTGATTAGACGTTGAGGATAAATCGGTACTAAAAGCTCTTGTGTCCTTAGACGACCTCGGTATCTTACCAACGCTATACTACGCTCACGATGGGTGCACTTGCCCATATGTGTGTTTAGTGTTAGTAAAATATCGTGTTTTATAAATTTAAAACTTGGCTAAAATAAGTGTTAAAAGGGTTTAAAATATACACCTAATATATACTACACTTCACACGCATCAACGAGCATCGTCGTAGTGGTCGCGTTGGAAAAGATCCTGCTGATGACCAGGGAGCTATGTCCCTACCGGTGATTGGAGGATCAGCTGATGACTTGACCATTGATCCCCTTGTGCCGGGTTGTGGTAAGGTGCAGCATACCCCTGCAGAGGTGATGGCGACCTGTTCCCACAAGTAGGTGTTAGAACATGTTCCTTTTTTGGTTCCCTTATGTTGGCTTTTCAACGATAGGGACAAGTACTTGGTTTTGTGTAAGATAGTTTGTATGTTTTGTTAAAATACCTATCTTTTGATAGCGGTTATTGCATCTGTTACCAAGATACCCGCTTTTAGCGCTATATATTATGACCCCATGACTTATGAAAATATTTTCGTGTTTAAGGGCATTGTTGCTTATAGTTTTGTGCAATTTGTTTGCAATGGCAATTTTATTATATTCTTTCATAATGAGAAGAAAAGAAACAACTTTTATTGAACTCAACACTTAAATGAAAAGAAGCGACATCGCTGTGGATGGATTACACTTGTTTATTGAAAAAGAAAAAGAAAAGTTGATCTTGCTGTTAAGAGCAGGACGTTATAGGTAACATTTTTTTAACTGAGCGATGTTCCAGCTACGGGGTATGGCAGTTCCGTCTAGCCTGGTCAATCTATAGGCCCTTTTGCCCAGATCCTCTTGAATGACATAGGGACCCTCCCAGTTGGGCCCTAGCTTTCCTGTGGGCTCCGCCCTACTGGCTTCGTTGTCTCGCATGACATAATCGCCCTTTTTTGAATGTATGCTGTGCCACGCGTTTGTTGTAATATCTTTCCAACGTCTTTTTGTATTTTGCTTCGTTGATGGCGGCGGATTCACGTCTTTGCTCGAGTGCGTCTAGACCCTCCCTTAGCAACCTGTCGTTGTTGTTATCACCCGCGGTAAGGCGACGTAGTGACGGTAACCCCACCTCAGCGGGTATCATTGCTTCCATACCATAGGTTAGGCTAAAGGGTGTTTCATTATTACTAGTCTTGGGCATTGTTTGGTGTGCCCATAGGACGTTGGGTAGTTCTTCAACCCAGGAGCTTCCTTCGGAGTCCAATCTTCTCTTTATGCCATCTAGCAAACTTCTATTCGCCCGCTCTACTTGACTGTTCCCTTGAGGATGCGCTACAGATGTGAAAATCTGCTGTATCTGGAGTTCAGCGCACCATTCTTGCAAAACTCTGTCAGTGAACTGTGTACCGTTGTCGCTTACCAAATATAGTGGCAATCCAAATCGGCATACTATGTGTTCCCAAAGGAACTTTTTGGCATTATCCACCGTGATCTTAGCCAAAGGTTTGGCCTCTACCCACTTAGTAAAGTAGTCAATTGCCACAATTAAGTACTTTAATCTTCCGGGTGCCAATGGGAATGGTCCCACGATATCCACCGCCCATTTCTGAAAAGGCCACGCCGCAGTGACTGGGATCAGGTTATTTTTGGGCCTGAATGTTTGGGGAGCGAATTTCTGACAGCTACGACATTTTCTGAGTTCCTGTACCGCGTCTTCGTGCATCCCGGGCCAATAGTACCCGACGTTATGGATTTTAGCTACAACTACCCTGGGTCCGGCGTGGATGCCGCATATGCCCGCATGAATTTCTTGAATCAGATACTTGGCTTCTCTCGGGGAAACACACCGTAGAAGTGGGCCCAAATATGACTTCCGGTATAGAATGCCACCATTAACTTCATATTGCAACGCCTTTTTTTGTATTTTCTGAGCCTCGCCCTTACCGGGGGGCAACTCCCCCTTAGTAAGGAATTTTATCATTGGAATATACCAACCGGGTTCCTCCGCGGTTACTGCGGAGATGTTCCATGGTTCGATTGAAGGAATTAGTAACGTCTCTATTTTCACTTCTTTTTCCATGCCTGACGTGGCAAGCTTGCTTAAAGCATCTGCTATCTGGTTTCTTCCCCGATGAACGTAGTTGAGCGTGACATTTTCGAAAGAAGCCATGAGCTCCTTTGTTTTTGCTAGATATCTTGCCATCGATTCATCCTTAGCTTCATACGTTTCATTAACCTGGTTATTAACCAGCAAGGAGTCAACATACGCCTCGACCCGTGAAGCTCCCATAGATTGAGCCATTCTTAAACCGGCAAGCAGTGCCTCGTACTCTGCCTCATTGTTGGAGCATTCGAAGTCAAAACGTAGGGCGTACATTAGTCTAATCTCGTCAGGGCTTATCAGCATTAAACCCGCTCCAGATCCTTTCTCACTCGACGACCCATCAGTGTAAAGCTTCCAGGTCTGTCTGGCGGTGCTAGATTCCGGGATGTCCCGGATGGCGGGATCCAATATGGCTTCTCCTTCAGGGATTTCTGCTAAAAAGTCGGCAATAACCTGCCCCTTGACCGCTGTTCGTTTTCTGTATTCAATATCTAAAGCACCTATCTCAATTGCCCATTTGGCCAGTCTTCCCGAGATTTCCGATTTGTGCAGGATTTGCTGTAGCGGGTAATTCGTCAAAACTTGCACGCGATGTGCTTGAAAATATCTTCTCAATCTCCTAGTGGCGTGTACCAGGGCCAGGACCAATTTTTCTAAGGTTGGGTACCTCGTTTCTGGTCCCGTCAGTACTCGACTTATGTAATATATGGGAGTTTGCTTCCCATCCCTTTCCACCATGAGCACCGCGCTTACTGCAGTATGAGCCGCTGCCAAATACATTTTTAGTACCTCATTGGGAGATGGCGCTGTAAGCATAGGTAACTTTTCGATAAAACGCTTCATATCTTGCAGGGCTTCTTCAGCTTCACCAGTCCATTTGAAATTCTTTTTGTTGAGGCAATCTTTTAATGTTTTAATGAACGGTAAAGATCTTTCTGCGTGTCTTGCTAAGAATCGGTTAATCGCCACTAAGCGCCCATTTAGCGCTTGTGCTTCCTTCAACGTTCTAGGGGAGGGCATTCGCTTTATAGCGGCTACCTTATCCGGATTAGCTTTGAAGCCTTCCCGGGTGACTATCATGCCCAAGAACTTTCCTTCTTCTACCCCGAACGAGCACTTCTTGGGGTTGAGCTTTATGTTGTATTCTCTAAGCTTTTGGAAGGTTTCCTCAATGTCTTCCAACATTTGCTTCTCCTCTCTACTCTTGATCACCAGATCGTCTACATACACTTCCAGATTTCTGCCGATCTGGGTTTCAAAAGCTTTGTCCATGAGACATTGATATGTTGCCCCAGCGTTCCGTAGACCAAAAGGCATCTTTGTGTAACAAAAAATGCCCACATCGGTATGAAACGCAGTCTTTTCTTCGTCTTCCTTAGACATTTTGATTTGGTGATATCCCTTATAGGCGTCCAGGAAACATTTATACCTATAGGGGACCAGGGAATCAACTTTGAAGTCCATCTCCGGTAATGGGTACGCGTCCTTGGGGCATGCCTTATTCAGGTCCTTGAAATCAATGCACATTCGCCATGTACCATCTGGCTTTTTTACCATCACCGGGTTTGACACCCATGTGTGGTACTGTGTTTCTCTGAGGATCCCGGCTTCTACCAACTTTCGTACTTCTTTAACGACTGCTGCTTTTCGATCCGGGGCCATACTGCGTTTACCTTGCGCGACCGGCTTAACGCCTGGGAGTGTTGCTAACTTATGTTCCGCCTTATCGCGGGGAACTCCTGTCATGTCGGAATGTTCGAAGGCAAAGACGTCAGCATTTCTTCTCAATAGTGCTTTCAAGTCATTTTTAACTTCTGGGGAGAGGCTGTCTCCGATGGTAACTGTTTGGTCTGGGTGGCGTGTGCTCAACACCCACCTTTCTGGACCGATAGCCCCGGTGGGGCCTTGGCGACATTTCTTGGTGCTTAGTACCTCCCCTATCTTGTCTCGATACACTGTTGCAATGCCCCGCGGAGTGGGGAACTTCATGAAACCTCGCTCCGTTGAGACTATAACGTCTAATTTACCCAGAGTGAACCTTCCAATAATCACATTGTGGTACGACTCAGCACGTACCACCAGGAATGTTAGGAGTATGGTTCTTTCCCGGGGCTCCTGTCCAAATGTGACTGGGAAAGTAATTTGACCAATAGGGTCTACCTTTTCCCCGGTGAAGCCTTTAATGGGGGCGTGTACAGATTCTAGCAACCTTTGGTCTTCCAATTGCATTCTATTGAAACAGTGTTCGTAGATGATGTCTTCTGAACTTCCAGTGTCAACCAAGATTCGCCTCATGCGGTAATCTCCCATGGCGGCAGATATGATTAAGGCGTCTGTAGTGAGGTGCAGGTCTTCTACGCGTGGTTCGATGGTCATAGTGGCGAGCATCCAGGGTTCGAGCGTGGAGAAACTTCATTTTGCCCCTTTTTCCTTTGTCAGCGTGCACCATATTCAACTCTCGCGGTCTTTTACCCGCCGCTTTATCGTTTTCTTCTTTTACGACTGGTGGACCCTGTTTGATGTCCCTTACCAAGTGTGCCAACTTACCTGCTTTCACAAAATATTCGATCTGCTTTTTCAACTGAAAACAGTCGTTTGTGTCATGCCCGCTCCCTTTGTGGTATTCACAGTATTCACAGTATTTACTTGTGTCTTTGTTTGGGTTGTCTTTTAATGGCTTCGGAGGATTAAACTTGAGGTTTTCTGAGGCTAGGATTTCCGTCGGCGTCTTGCTCAGGTTAGGGTAGTCAGATCGAGGTTTTGAGGACTCGTTCCTTGAGTAGGTGTTTCTTGGTCGGTCGTACCGTGAATCCGTCTTGTCATTCCTCTGGTATCGATCTCCTCTGCCCCTGCCTTTGGCATTCCGCTGTTCTCTATCTTCTTGATTTTTGAGAGCCTCTTTCTTCCTATTAGCTGCATGACTGGCGGCTACGGCCTTTTCTTGTATGACATATACTTTGGCTATCCGAAGTATTTCATCAATGGTGGGTGGCACGCCATCTCGCCCATGGAGGGTTCTTAACAACTCGTCATCATTCACTCCTTGTAGGAAAGCTCCACAGGCTAGATCATTCGTTACGCCCGGGATTGCCAAACTTTCCTTGTTAAATCTAACGATGAAGTTTTCCACCGTTTCGTTGTCCCGCCGGCGGATATGGAGAAGCTCGTTTCTATCTTTAGTGTGCCTGCGCTGCTGGCTGAACTGTAAGATGAACTTGGCTTCCATATCCTCAAAACTGTCTATTTCTCCTGTGGGTAAACTATCCCACCAAACCCTAGCCGCACCCATCAGTGTTTGCACAAACATTTTGCACCATAGGGGCATAGGCCAACACGCTACTTCTCCCGCGCTTTTAAATAGGTTAAGATGGTCATCAGGATCCCCTAGGCCATCGTATTTACCTACTGTTTGAGGCATTTTAGGTTTTTCCTTGATAGGAGCTTCCGCTATTCTTCTAGTAAATTTAGATTTGAAAGTTGCATCTACTGGCTTGTACGGTCTAGTGAGCTCATCTTCTTCCACATTGATAGGTTGTACTGGAGGCATAACTCCGCCCTGGCTTATACCCTGAGTAGAGGTAGGTAATGCTGAAGTACTGTTTAGCATAGAACTGGGGCCTCTTCCCGGGGAAAATCTGGCTCTGGATGCGTTCCCTCTGTCATAGGCGGGTTCCACTGTTGGCTGAACTGGGGCGTAGACCGGTTGCGAAGTAGGAAAGCTCCACCATGGTGGCATATAAGCTGCGTATGGCGATTGTTGAACATGACTCTGTGTGGTTCCCTGGGGTGTGTATGCCGCGTTACCATATGGAGGTAAGTATCCATATGGGGGTGCGTAATAGTATCCAGGGAAATAAGGTTGATTTCCTGGTGTGACGGGGGCGTTCATTATTCCTGCCGGCATGACCACCGGCTGGTGAGGTGGAGTAGACAGTGCAGCTGTAAGTGCTGCTGTGTACAAGGGTGGCATGGCGTAAGTGGCAGATGGTTGATAATACTGAGGCATGCTCGCCTGCGGCGTGATGGTATTCGGACTTGCCGACGTAATAACTGGCATAGAACTAAAATGTGATGCATGTGCCCCAGTGGTCGCCACAGGGGTGGACATGTTGACACCCGTTACTCCTGGTTCCATGGACTGTAACCGCAGGGAGGTGTATGGAAGTACATTTACCCCAGTTGTTCCAGGGGCAGTGACTACATTCCCCGAAAAACCAGGTGGTGGTCCTTCTGCCTCGAATTCCAGATCAAGCGATCTGGTGACGACCGGCGAAACCGGAGTAATGGTGATGGGGCCTGTCCCTATCCCCAGGTTGTTATTCGTGGCTTCTTGGCTTGGGGTTGCTGCTGCGTTCAGATCACTGGCCATGGGGTTCAAACTGATTGTTACCGAAAAGGTCCCACGGATGGCGCCAATGAAGAAACATTGACCTTGCGGTAGTATCCGATGAAGACTTCAAGTATCAATGATCCGAACCGGCAAACTGCAAAACAGAAACACCGTTAGGACTCGTTACAGGAATGGGGTTATTCCTGTAACCACCCTCCGGCGTGAGAATAAGTCTCGGGTTTGGGAGTATGAAAGTGTAAAGAGAAGAAGAAGTTGTATTGAGAATTCGATATCCTGTACCTTGCATGTTTACCTCTATTTATAGTTTATGATTAGGGTTTTCCTTAACTTAGGTGAACTCCTAAAAGTTAGGGATTTGCATGATCTTCCCAAAAAGTTGGAGATTTAGTTATATATCTTATCCGTACAGAATGGAATATTCTAGAACGAATATTTATAACAGCTTATTTACAATAAAATAATAGGTAATGACCGAGTCGGACTATCCGATTAGGGTCATACCTCGTCAGTAGATTTTATACATACATGTAAATTAAACACTTAAGTATATGTAAATGCTATGTGATTTCGTTTTACTTCGAAGAATTAAAAAAAAAAAACTATGGGATCGATTTTGTAAAAAAAATACTTATATACACCGGTATCTTTTTTGATGAGGGTTGTTTCAAAACCAATTCTTTTTGTTTTTATATTCTAAAGCAAAAGCACAAAGATTACATAAGCATATACCCAAACACTCTATTATGTGTTTTTTAACGACTAACTCACACACGCTCTAAACTTCTAAATCTACACCAATTTCCATCATGCTAGAACCCTTAACCACTTGTGGAAGGAAATCTTTACTACACACTTACTTCTAAATCTACATGAATTTCCATCATGCTAGAACCCTTAACTAGGGCTACATACGAACCGAACAAACACGCACAGGACCTTGTTCGTGTTTGTTTGTTAGGAAATATATGTGTTCGCGAACCGTTCACAAACACTTATCGAACGAGATTTTATGTTCGTGTTCGTTTGAGTTTGTTTGTTAATTTTAGGCAACAAACAAAAACAAACGTTGACGAACACAAATGAGCACAAACTAATGTTCATGAACACAAATAGAAACAAACGAACACAAACAATCGTTAATGAACATAATATATAATACACTGACACTTATTAGATACTAGTATTAAGCCCCCGCGTTGCAGCAGTTGTCGTAAAACTGTGTCAAGTAGTACCAATGTTATATCACTATCAGCAATTACCAACATCGGAAAAACTCGTAAAAACAAAATAAATAAAAACGGAAAAAAATAAAGCCAAGCGAAAAGCAGACGTAAAATCTTTGAATCACGCACGCTCGTTGTGGAGAAGTTAAACCGAAACGTAAAACATAGAAAAAATAACTAAGTCAATCCAGGACCCGCGCGTTGCGACGAACTTGTCAAATGGAGAAATATAGATGTGTTGCGACGAGCCAAACGAGAAAAAAATACACGAAAAAATGTTGAACCATACACGCACGTTGCGGTGCATTAACTCATAAAATTTAGAACGAAACGAAAAACTTGGGTATGATGAAAAGTATGGTGGACCGAAATTGAAAAATAAAAAGAGTTGGGGTTAAATTGTAAAAGATAAAAAACTTTAAGATAAAAGTAAAAAACAAAGGGTCTAAATTGCAAAAGAGTAAAAGTTTTGGGTTAGAAATGAAAAAAGAAAAAAACCCTATATATGAGGTACAACACCATAAATTACAAAAAAAGAATTAAAAATTTTATTTTTATAAAACTTCAATAAATTATTATATTAATAGAGTAAACTCTAGTTAATGGTTAAATACTTATTTATTATCTGCATAGTACATGATATGATTTTAAATTATTTATTATTCTTTGATTAGTTTAATATTTATGAATTAATTATTTTCATATTAGTTTAAGAGATATTAATAATTTATTAGACATTAAATTTAGATATTTATAATATTATTAATTATTAATTGAATTTATTAGTATTAAAATAAAGATAATGATAAAGATAACGATAAGTGATATTATATATTGGTTATTAATATTAAAAGAAATATATTAAACAAATATAAATAAAATTTATGAGATTGAAGGAAAAAATGCCATGTGGCATTATTTGTAGTCTTTTATTAATATTTAGATTTAATTTGTCGGAATTTTGAAGTATTTAAATACATATAAAAACTAAAAACACTAATTAACTATCGAACACGTTACCGAACGTTCACGAACATAAACGAACGAACACGACCTCTGTTCATTTAGCTAAACGAACGGAATTTCGTGTTCGTGTTCGTTTGTTTAATAAACGAACGAACACAAACAAATTCCCGCCGAACGGTTCACGAACTGTTCGCCAAACGTTTGGTTCGTTTGCAGCCCTACCCTTAACCACTTGCAGAAAGAAATCTTTACTACACACCTTGATACAGCTAGGCTACAAGGTCCTTTAGTAACACTATGTTGTGTAATCGACACTCCACTCCACTAAGGACTATTTTCACATTTGCACGCTTAGATTCCATTTTTGTATGGCAATATTAACAACATAAATCATTGAGGGATGTAAGAACAAAATAGTAAGACCATCAACAAAAGAAGGTAGATAAGACATCATGGTAGATACAATTTGTATAAAAACCAAGTTAAAAAAGAAGATAGATAAGACACTATAGTAGATATGTGAAACTTCATATCTTACTCACATTGTTCGTGAGTATTATTAGTTGTGTATCTATTCTGAAGTTATGTTCAATAAGATAAATAGATACATGGGTGCAGATTTATCAATATGCTATTGATACTTGGGGAAGGATCCACTAAAAAGTGGATTTTGCCTAAGTAGCCTAAGAAGAATTGTGATGATGACATGTGACACTTCTAATAAGTAGGAATGAAGGGCATTTTGGTCCTTATAAATAGGAGTAAAAATGACATGTAGCATCCCTTTTGTTTTTTAAAAATACAACAAAAAATCAAGTACAAAAAAATTTAGTACAAAAAATCTAGTACAAAAAAATATAGCACAAAAATGTAGTACAAAAAATATAACACAAAAAATCTAGTACAAAAAAATATAGCTAAAAAAAAATCTAGTACAAAAAATATAGCACAAAAAAATTAAGCAAAAAATGTAGTACAAAAAATTGAGAAAAAAAAAATTTAAGGTAAAAAAATTCAGCACAAAAAATTTAACACAAAAATATAGTACAAAAATACAGCACAATAAAATGTTTTACAACATAGAAATACAACACATTTTAGTGGGTTTTTTTAGTCTTCATGTTTTATATAGCAATATGGTACTTAAATTAAAGATAAAAAGACGCTCGATTTTACGGTGAAATTTTTATGAAAAAATAATGTCGTATAAAAAAGTTATGAACGTTTAAAAAACGGGAGTGGAATATGCATGTGCCTTGAATGTAGAGAGAGAAAGTCTATAAATAAGATTTTCCCAAGATACCCTTGCACTCCTCCTTTCTCCTACACTTTCATTTTAACCATTGATTTGAAAAATGAATGGTTAAGATTCCTTCTCATCCTACTTAGGCAAAATAAACTTTTTATTTGATCTTACCCTATTGATACTTATGTAATATATATTCATAGGTATAACATATGAGTGAATAAAAGTGGGTACCGTATAGGTATAAGTGGAGAAGTTTATTGTAAGAAAGACGTTTTCCAAAACATTTTATACCCAAAAAAAAAAGAAATTATATAAGTTTTATATACATATATACATATCCATGAAACAATATGTTTTATATGGAATTAACTAACTCTTCTTTTATTGTATTGGAAAAGATGTTCAATAAAAACAACCTGTTGGAAGTGTTTAGAAAACCCACTCGCGGGTTAACCAACCCGACGCATTTTTACACATAAAATTACAATTTCTAAACCAAATCTGTTGGTCCCATCACCCAACCCACCTCTACACAAGGAAAATCAATAAAACCACACTTATTAGTCATTTCTGCAACTCAAACATTATAAATCTGCATACTCGATTTAGACACACTCCTACACATATATATCAAGTCTTAAAGAGCCCGCGCACACACATTACTATATATACTTAGAACGGGCATACCTATTAATACTTTAGTTAGACCACACATGAACCAAACCGTTACTGTTACCGGTATAGATTTCATTGTGTTCCTCATCAAAGTAAAGCGCTGTTATGTCTTCCAGTGCCTCTTCAACCATGTTCATTTCAACCTGCCTTTTGTCGCTCG
>JARYGA010026978.1:0-48319 GCA_030545235.1 Helianthus tuberosus | reverse complement strand
TTTTTTTGAAGAATTTGATCATCTAAATTACAAAGAGTCAATACTTGCTGTTGTAAAAGGTCTGTTGTAGCTAAAGTCTGGCAAAAGAGAGCATCTGCTGATGAAGAATGTCTGAAGTCGCAAAGGTCTGCTATGGGCCAACAGATGTTAACGAACAACAGATGATATTCAAAATATGCTGCTCAACAGAGGTTTACATAGTAACAATGGTTAGGCTAATAGCAGATGTTGGGAGTTTGTTAGGCTATTAGATGTTGCTCACTAGGTGAACATTGTAATTGTAATCTTTGTATAAGCATGCTGTTGATATCATTCTTCTCATTATTATGAAACAACTGTTTATCCTAATGACTGTTGATTTAGCACTGCTGAATAAATGAATAATTTTAATCCTATTAATCTATGTTATCGCATTTTACTTTTACTTATTTTAGCAAGCATAAGTATTATTATATAGTTTTGAATATCATACAAGGATTGCAGGCCGATATGATGTAGATGTGTAATTGTGTCTGAGTTTGATTTAGATTATGTTGATGTTGAATTGTGTGTGAACAAATGTTTGGTAAGTCAACAGAGGTTTAATAGGATTAAAGGTTGTTTAAGGGTGAACAGATGAGTGTAAAGACAAAATAATGTATAAAATTTGATCATCAATGATAGTTTTTTTAAGAATTTGATCCTCCAAATTAGTCAATACTTGCTGTTGTAAAAGGTCTGTTGTAGCTAATGTCTGGCAAAAGAGAGCACCTGCTGATGAATAATGACTGAAGTTGCAAAGGTCTGTTATGGGCAACAGATGTTAATGAACAACAAATGATATTCAAAATATGCTGCTCAACAGAGGTTTTAATAGTAACAGTGGTTATGCTAATAGT
The DNA here is from genome assembly GCA_030545235.1 of Helianthus tuberosus. NCBI lineage: Eukaryota > Viridiplantae > Streptophyta > Magnoliopsida > Asterales > Asteraceae > Helianthus > Helianthus tuberosus. The sequence goes on along the minus strand of JARYGA010026978.1, from coordinate 47,441 downwards.
AGATGTTGGGAGTTTGTAAGGCTATTACATGTTGCTCACTAGGTGAACATTTGTATTTATAATCTTTCTATAAGCATGCTGCTGACATCATTCTTTTCATTCTTATGAAACAACTGTTTATCCTAACGACTATTGATTTACCACTGCTGAAAACAACTGTTTTTGAAACCTCAGCTTGACTAAAAATTCATCCACTGCTGACTTACTATTGTTTCCAACCTCTGTTGTTGCCCAACAGAGGTTTCCAAACAATTTGTCATCCATTATTAGAAGTGCTTAGGTTAAAAGCATGATCATGAAAGCATTCTTCTCATTCTTATGAGAAAACAGTTTATTATTCTGTTGCATATATTTCCATTTCTATTTTATCTTCTTCCATTGTGATCATCTTAACTGTCACGACAATCATAATTTCTGTTTATGCTAACGACTATTGACTTACGATGTTCCTAACTTCTGTTGTTGGCCAACAGAGGTTTCAAAACAACTGTCATCCATTATCACAAGAGAGGTTCTGACGTGGACAAATGTTAGCCATCAGATATTTGTAACTACTGCCATGTCAGCATTCACTTAGTTACAAAAGTGTTGGTTATATAATTATTTTAAACATATTTAATTTTAATATATTTATATATAGTATAAATATTACAATTTTAATTTTTTTATCTCTTAGTTACAAAAGTGTTGGTTATATACAATTTGTAATAACAATAATATTTATACCTGACTTAAATTAATTAACTACACATTATGTTACCCTTATGTAAATATCATAAATCAATGAGGGCTGTTTGTGTAAGTATATGTTAAATCAGTTGAAATTTGGGGGAATGAACAGTTCTGTGCATACAGACCATCATTACATATCAACAACTATCATCTTTTAAATCTTCACCCAAAATACTTCTTCATCACCGTGTTCATCTAGGGTTCAACATTCATCGCCTCCTTCTTCTACGACAGACTTCAATCGATTGATTTCATTGTTGATTTACTAAGAACAAGTATGTTCATTCAACTTATGATGAAGTTTGTAGTCTTTTTTCAGTCTTAAATGAATCGAATCATTGTAGATATACCATTATAGACAGTTACGAATACAAATTGAAAAAGGATTTAGTTAAGTAGTTGTATTATTTATGGAGAACATGTCAAAGGATCATTATTTGGAAAAAAAATTCAGTAGATAATCTCTGTTTCAGGCATAGATATTAACCGATGTTAGTTTATCATAAAATCCAGATTCTCAGTTATATAGTATCGTTAGAGTTTATTCAATGCAGTTTTAGAAGTTTTCTTTTTGTGCGAGTAATATACTCTGTTTCAGTAGATATTCTCTGTTTCAGGGATATATAAAATCCCGATTTTATGTTCTTTGTTTTCAAGATTTATTGAGTAATACTTACAAGGAATTCTTGGTGCTGTTTTAATGTTTATGTTTTAAATTCATGTTTAATTTGTCTTATTAATACATTAGGATCTGTTGAACAAACTTTGCTTCAACTGACCTTATCATCTGTTGATCATGATATGTTAAAGCTCTTCTGTTGAACTGCATCATATGTTCATCCACAGCAGACGTTAGCTTCATCATAGTTTTGTATTCATTAGCAGAGGTTCTCTTTGGCAGATGTTTGGTTCAACAGTCTTTGTGTTTATCAGCAGAGGTTGTTTGGTTGAACAAACATTCTCTGTTTCAATAGATATTCTCTGTTTCAGGGATATATAAAATCCCGAATTTATGTTCTTTGTTTCAGTAGATATTCTTTGTTTTAAAATGATTTTGTGTTGTCATTGTTTTCTGTTTTTTATTTTCATTTTATTTGTTTTGTTTTGGGATTCATCATTGTAACTTTTAAATATTTTGAACTTTGTATCATTATGGATGTCTTCTTTTTTCAGATTCAACAGGAAAATAGGGAGAATGTCTTTCTACAAGTGCTTTTCATCAATCACCAAGGAATTCTTGGTACTGTTTTTAATATTTATGTTTTAAATTCATGTTTAATTTGTTTTACTAATATGTATTTTGAAATGCTTATCATTGATTGATTGCGTATGTGTTTATCTTACAGGTTATACCTGAAATCTTTTGCAAGACATGGTTATCATCTGCTGTTGATAATAACAATGCTGTCATAAGGTGTGTGAATGATAAGACTTGGTTGGTTAATTTTGCCGGACACAATGTTCGTTTTGCTTTCATGGAGGGCTGAAAAAAGTTGTTGTTGATCTTTCTATATCTGAAGGAACGGTGCTTGTATTTAGGAAAATCGGACCATATCCTTTTTTACTGACACCTTTTATGAAGGTTGCACCTTATCAGCATTGTCAGCAAAATTTTGTTATGTTCAGCTCTATTTCATCTTTCGTGCATAAAAAATATATTGAGTCTTTCTGCCATTTTGTTAATGAAAATACAGTTGAACGTTAGGTAAGTTATAGTCATATCTATTTCTTCATCTTTTTAAATGAAGTAGATTATTTTTAAGGATGTTAATGCTAACATTTTTTTATTGTAGCTTCTACCCACCGATTTTGTGAAGAACACTATTGGTGTTTCTAAGCTGAAGGGAGCGATGAAGGTTTATGTCAATGCGTGGAATTGGTTTGATGTTTTTATTGAAAAGGATCGTATTAGCAAGTGTTATTTCTTTGGTGATGGATGGAAGAAGGTCGTAGGTTTTCTAGGTTTTAATGAAAAATGTGTTGTTGCTATAAGATACCTTTTTGACTACAACTTTCATTTGACTCTCTTTGATGTAAATCGATGTGGAGTTTAGGTACCTAAAGCTGCAATGGAAAACATGGCTGGTGGTGTTGATAAGCCTGCTGCTCAGACATCTAATGCTACTTCTGTAGTAGTTGAGTTACCTGATAACCAACCAGCCTTTGATGATGAATCTAATTCACTAGACAAGGATAGTGATTATCATGACTCAGGTGATGGTTCTTCTGGTAGTGACGTTTCTATGGATGATGTTTCTGATGATGAGGAGGATGAAGATGGTGGCGGTTCTTCTGATGATGCTAAAGATGATCCTGATTATCATCTGGTACAGTTTGTGTGGAAATTTGATCGTTGCTTTGTAAGTTATGTTATCTATTCATTTTATGCATCTGTTATACATGTTTAGTAGATTTGCTAAAGTTATTTTAAACACATGTATATCTTCATATTGATTATTGTATTTTTATGTTATTTTTAGCGCCTTAACGCAAGAGTTGCCGAGATGTCGCGTATTGACATGTCGTTGAAGTTGACCATTCAGAATCTGCATGGAGTAGACCCTGTCATTGATTTCCGACCTGAGAAGCATGGTCAAGGCTTCAGATATGCTGCAAGTCAATGGCGAAAAAAGTTTCACATTCCGAACGATATCAAGGCACCGCAGAAATGCACATTCGTTTACGAAGCAAATGTTGGCAAGTTGATTCTGAAGAAGGTGTCCATGTAGTTTGTGTTGTGGTTGTTGTTACAAACTCTTTTAGTATTTTCTACTAAGCTTATCGTTTGTGATTTTAAACAATTATATATATATACAGGTTTTTGTAATGATTGTATCTAAACAGTTTTAATTTAAATAATTATTTTTATACTTGCAGCTTATCGATAGATTTTATGTTCATCATGAGTTGAAAAACATACTACCTATGAAACATGTTATTATAAACTCTTTTCCTAACTGTACATGGTTGGTTGTTACGGAAAAACATGGTTAAAATTTTTATATGACTACAGGATGGAACTCCTGTTGACCATTAGTTTATATCAATTTTGTAAGGGGAATTGGCCTGTAATAATCCCACCTATACCTTATTGGCCATTAATAATCCCACCTCAGAATATTCCCTCCACCAGTCCCACCTTTCATCTATTTTTCCTACAATGGTCCCCAGTTAAAAAAAACTTAACGGAGTTAAGCTTTTTTCCATATTACAAACAGATTTTTAGGGCTTTTTATTAGAACGATGATACGAATACATTGATGTAAAACTTACTTCGAAATGATGCTCCAAGTGACTTGATTTTGGTTAATTGGAAATTTAAACACCCGATTGAAGCGACGTTTTCATCGTTTGGATCACCGTTTCGAGGCAAGTTTTACATCAATGGACTCGTATCGTCGTTCTAATCAAAAGCCCTAAAAAATCTGTTTGTAATTTGGAAAAAAACTTAACTCTGTTAAGTTTTTTTAACGGGGGACCATTGTAGGAAAAATAGGTGAAAGGTGGGACTGGTGAGGGGAATATTCTGAGGTGAGATTATTAATGGCCAATAAGGTTTAGGTTGGATTATTACAGGCGAATTTCCCATTTTGTAAGTCCGCACTAATTATTTTTTTTACTTTATATTAAAATGTGTTATTCATAGTTTTCTAAAAGCCAACTGTGTTTGCACACAGGTCTTACCGCTAGTAATAAAAAATAAAAGATTATGGGAGAGAATGACATGTGGCATTATATGGAGTCTTTTATTAATATTTAGATAGGTCCTATAGTTATATTAGTTTTACGCCCCACTTGCGGTATGCGCATATAATGTAAATATGTGCGGACCCTTGTGAGCAAAAGTGAAAGTGCAACAACTTAAAATTATTTACTAATTTCGGGAAAATAATGTTAAAAACGGGGATGGTTAATCATGCGTATCGTGTGGTGGTGTTGATAGCCGAAAGACAAGGGGGTACATGCACTAATCGGCCTTTGTCCTAATTGCTGAGTGTTATGTGTCTTATGTCCAAGGCTTGATGCAAAACTACTATCGAGCCGGGGGTCTTACCAGAAGCAGCCTCTCTATTCCCATGGGGTAGAGGTATGGTTGTCTACATCTTACCCTCCTCAGACCCTACCTTAGTCGTGCTAGTGGTGGGATTTCCTTAGTGTGATAACGACGAGAATTTTTTTGCAGGAATAGGTGTTTTGAAATAAAAAAGAGTGTTTATAGGTGGTCAAGAAAATTGTTTTTAATTCTAGGTACTTCGCTGTATCAAACAGCGAAGTTGTGCCCCTCTTCTGACACCTTGCAGGAAAAGTTGCATGAAAGAGAAACTTGAGTCAAGTTCGCTGTTTCATGTGTGTATCTTGATTCAAGTTCGCTATTTCATCTATATATGTATAATAAGGTCGTTGTTTCTTCAAACAAAGTAGTAAAGATCGCTATTTCATCCTGAAATCTTGTAATAGTTCGCTGTTTGACATTACAATATAGGTTAAATATGCTGTTTCATCTGGAAATCTTGTACTAGTTCGTTCTTTGATATCAAAATCTAGCTTAAGTATGCTGTTTCATCCAGAAAATTTATACTAATTCGCTTTTTGATATGGAAAAGTAGTATAAGTTTGTTGTTTCATGAAGAAAACATCTAATAATTCGTTGTTCCATGAGGCAAATTATATTTAGTTTGCTGTTTGATCCTGGAAACTTAAATTTAGAATGATTTTGGACGTTCAGTATATTATATATCATGGATAGTTTGGTTTTTATATTAAGTTGGTTCAGTCATCACGCTTGTTCATTTTACCAAAATATAAACTGATGATGCACATGAACCATACATTTTGTTGATAATATCATGTTATTCAATACAAAAGCTGCTCGTGGTTGGAGATTTGAGGCGATACCAGAATCACTTCAACTTATGCTGGAAGATCATAGGGAACATCATTCATTATGACGTTTTTCTCAGTTTTAAATGTCGTATACCAAGTGAGAAAACCATGTGTGGAGGTGAACGATCCTTCTCTTCTACTACCTTCTCACGTAAGGTGTACGAGGATAATGACTCAACTGCTGTTGTGGATGCTTCTACAGCTGCTACTGAGTCTTCTTGAAGATTCAGCTGCTCAGGTGGTTGGGCAGTTTATGATGTGTTTCTGAGCTTTAAAGTATTCTGCAACTTCTGGTGGTGGTATGAGCCTGTAGATGAATCATCATCACCCCCGTTTTCAGTAGGAGATTAGGATCATAACACGTTTTTTATAGGAGATGAAAACGTGTTGATTAGATCCTATTGTAATGTTTTTCGCTCCTACTGCATCAGCCTGGTTTTTGTTCAACTTTCCTTGTCACGCGTATATAGGATTTTGCAAATCCTCAAACATCACTGAAGCTGCAGAATCGTCATGGAAGGTGCCAACAACCCCTTCCATATCACTTTACGGGCCGAAGAGCTGGTGATAATGACAGCTTTGATGACTTAGAAGGTTACAGGACCGAAGAAAGTTTTGAAAGTGAAGAGGCACCCGCATCCGACGACGGCACTTCTGACGACGAGGCTGCAGTCAACCAACACACTGAGTTGACCCTGGCTCAGCTGAGGTCTTCTAGGCCTATCATTCCAGGGACACATGATGACCCAGACGAGGACGAGGAAATTACGAATTACATGTGTCCGGATTATGAAGATAATCCAATGGACGTATGGAATCCAAAAGCAAAACAGATACGTCTGGGCATGTATTTTAAATCTAAACAGGAGGTGGACCTTGCTGTTCGAGAATGGAACATTCGCCGTGGAAGGGAAATTTTTGTGATGGATAGCAAACCAACTTTATACAAAGTTAAATGCTACACTAGAAAAAAAAATTATAAAAACCCTTTCCTGGTGCTCCTTTGTGTCAATGGCGTGCAACCGCATCAAAACAGAAACACCAACACATGTGGCAAATTACAAACTGGACGCCTGCCCACAGTTGTTATTCATCGGTGGTACGCAACAACAACAGGTGCCTTAGATCTAAGGATATCGCTGCACACATCCTGCCACAAATTCGTACAGACATTGCGTTGAAGGTGAAACACATCAGGACGCATATAAAGTAAGCGATGTTTGTGGATGTTACGTATATGAAGGCTTGGCGTGGACGAAGAAAGGCAATTGAGAGGATATATGGAACTTGGGATAGCAATTTTGAGGAGTTGCCGAAGTACGTGTTACGACTTCAGTCTCGAAACCCTGGTACGGTGGTTTCATGGTTTCACCACCCACATTCGGCTCCAAGACATCCAACCTTCAAATATGTTTTTTGGGCATTTGGTCCCTCTATTCGTGTGTTTCATCTTTGCCAGCCTGTAATCTTTGTGGATGGCACGCACTTGAAAGAAGGGTACCGAGGTAAGTTGTTGGTTGCGGTAACCAAAAACGCCAACAACTACATAATGCCAGTGGCGTACGCTCTAGTTGACGAAGAGACGGTTCATAGTTGGTGTTGGTTTTTCTGAAATTTGAGGGAGTACGTCACCAGATACTGTACCAGTAAAATTTGTGTTCTATCAGACCGTCACGCTGGGATAATTAATGCCATGGAGAACCTTGAGGATTGGAAGGAACCAAAAGCCTACCACCGTTATTGTCTTTGGCATGCAAGAAACAATTTTAGTGGAAGGTACAAGACCAAATCTCTCAGGAAGCTGTGTTGGATGATCGGGAGCACAAGTCAACACAGAAAGTATCTTTGGGCTGTGAGGGAAATGCGGATGTTAGATCAGGCAGCTTGGGACTACCTTAACAACATCCACAAAAGTAAGTGGACTATTGTTCATGACTGCGGAAACCGTCGTTGGGGTAACCTTACGATAAACATATCCGAGTCTATGAATAATGTCTTACGTGAAGCAAGACTCCTGCCAGTAAAAGCCTTTATTCATTATACGTTTACCAAGGGCGTATCAGAGTATGCTTGGCACGTGCAGATGGCCCAAACCTGCAACACCCCTCTACCCCCTCGACTTTGGTCCAGGTTTAACAAACTGCATTCCGTAGCAATGCAACATGAATTGTCCGTGTATGATGTTAGAGATGGTCGCTACTCTGTTGTTTCAAGGGATGAAACAAACAGTGACGGTGGAAATGAGTACACCGTTGAATACATACGCAGGCGGTGCTTGATGTGCGTAAGTGTGATAGTTTATAATTTATATTTTAAGCCCTTTTTAACACTTTTAGCCAAGTTTTAAATTTATAAAACACGATATTTACTAACACTAAACACACATATGGGCAAGTGCACCCATCGTGAGCGTAGTATAGTGTTGGTAAGATACCGAGGTCGTCCAAGGACACAAGAGCTTTTAGTACCGGTTTATCCTCAACGTCTAATCAAAACAGAAGTTTAGTAAAAGGTTTTTAAACAAGAAAAATAAAACTAACTAAAATGCTGAAAAGTAAAAATAAAAGTAAAAACAGATAGACAAGATGAATCACTTGGATCCGACTCGTATTTAGTGTAACCTTTGATTATTTCCGCACTTTTTCACTTTTTAAGAGATTATCTTAGTTATTGTAGTAGGCCCCTCTTTTGAAGGTGACGTTACCCTCAACCCAGTAGTTTGAGTCAGCAAGGATACAATCCTAAAGGGTTGGATTATTGAAAGATAATTAATTAAGTTATTAATGCATATTATGGTAGGCCCCTCTTCTGAAGGTGACGTTACCCTCGGCTAAGTAGTTTGAGTCAGCAGAGATACAATCCTAAATAGTCGGGTTAAAGTATTAATAGTAGTTTACATATGAGGGGATCAAGGAGTTCGGACCCCCGCCATCCAATACCAGTGGGTATTGAAGGAGGTCCTACTAAAGTTGACCCAGGTCCTTGCAGGATCTATACATTGAACAAGGCAAGACTCTTACCAAACCGTTCCCTTAACCCCCGACCAGGTAGCCAACATATCTCCATATAGACCGTAGGGATATGAATGGTGAAAATCTTTTATTTCATATAGATAGTAAAATAATGCCAAGACACCACGGACAAACGATAAGGAAGACTCACCTTCAACATAAGAAACTAGTTATTAAACTCATTAATACATAACCAAATAAAAAGTGCGAAAAGATTAAAAATAAAAAGTATTACACTAGACACTTGTCTTCACCAAGTGATGTAAAAGACTTAGGCAAACATGGCCTTTGATTGTCAAGAACTCTTACGATCAATCTTGGATCCCGAGACTACTCACACACTCTATGATGGATGATGGATGATGATGGATCTTGGATCCCGGGCGTACGTGTTGCTGGCCATGTTGTAGGTGTTCCTGGTGCACATGAGGTTTTCCTGCAATAAATCATGTAAGCTTTGAAAATTAGGAAAACCGCCTCCTTGTGAGGAGGATTGACTCGGATCACCCTGGGCTGGTAATGGTATTGAGGAGGAGGTTGGAAGTGTGGTGCGTGGAGGACGAGTGCTTCTTGCGGGTTCCATGCATGCCCCTGGACTCTTTGTAAGCTGACTGTCCCGTCTTCTACTTCATAAATCAGGTTCATGGAGCGTAAGTGAGGATCCTATGGATGTAACGGTAAAGAGGGTCCCTCAACTTAGTGCTCTTAGTGCTACTAGGATTGTAGATCCCTTCTCCTATTTGCGCCCAAGCAGCCTGGCGTTGATTTTCTGCTATTTCACGTAACCCTCCGGTGTTTTCTTCATCCCCTGCATCTTCCTCTGCATACAACCCAACTATCGCCCCAAACTGTGCTATCGAGATTGAGTACACAGTCCCTCCACACCGGAATTCTACCCCATCATTATCGAATGGATTGGCCCTCGTTTTGAAAACGAATGTGCTGTAGAATTCCAGGTTATATTCATGGACTGAATGAAGTCGAGTGCACAGGGTGGCTCTTAGTGGGCCGGTGACTAGGTTGTAAAATCGGTCAAGCTGCTTCACTGCTCCTAGAAGATCCATGCAAACTTGTCGCGGGAACTCCTCCGGCTTGGTTCTAAGCACATCGTATCTTGCTTTAGCATCTAACTCATTTGCATTGAACCGAGTGAATTTCTTGGCCATTTGAAAGGAAACACCAAACAATTAGCATGAAACAGTGAAATTTTCGAAAAAAAAAACTGAAAACAATCGGCTGAACATGGCCCCGTGTTCAGCGGACACGCCCCGAGTTGGTCTGAAATTGGCTGGACACGCCCCCGTGCTCAGCGAGCACGACCCCGTGTTCAGACGTCTGTTTCCCAAAATCCCATTTTTCGACCCGGTCCTGAAAACTTTAAAATTTTTGGTCCAGTAGGGGCGGTTTTCCCCGAAAATGAAACCCCAAATGCCGTTTTTCTCAAAACAAACCGTTTACCCCTTCAATTTTATCTTTTTCGGTTCAAAAACAAGGGTTTGGGGTTTTTGTGAGAAATCGGGCAAATCTACAAACAATACAAGTTGGTTTACTTTCTATAACATGAATCTAAACTAATGCTAACAGATTTATGCAAAAATTTGAGGTTCGATCCGGTTGAAGTTCAAGAATCCTAGATTTTCCCCAAATTTTTGTTGTTTTAACTACATGCAAATGCTTAATCTAACTACTAATGATGGTAGAATCATACATTGATGTTGTTAGAAGTAGATGAGACGTCGAAATCTTGCAGAAAAATCGCCTGAACCAGAGAGTTTTCGGGGAAACGGGGCGTGTGGAATGAAGAAACTGTTTGGAAAAGGGGTTTTATCCCGACAGTTGTGCGGACACGGCCCCGTGGGCGGGCAAGTTTTGAAATTTTTTTTAAGTGCTCGTGTGAGTGCCCTGTTTCCCAAAAACTTGGTTAGAAGACTTACCGATTTAGATGTCACCCTGCTTGTTCGTAACTTACCAGGTATGATGTTGATGCTTTCATTCTTCAACCGTTTGAAGCGAGATTTCTTCCTCCTCATCCTCAATGAATCCTTGATAGAGCTTCAGCCGTTGGCCATTGACTTTGAATGGATTTCCATTTCGAGATTTAATTTCTACTGCAACGTGTGGGAAAATATGGGTGATGGAAAAAGGTCCTGACCACCTAGACTTTAATTTACCAGGAAATAGCCGAAGTCGTGAATTAAACAATAGAACTTGATCTCCTACTCAAAATTGATTAGGTTTAATGTGTTTATCATGCAAAATTTTCATTCTTTCCTTATAAATTTCGGAGTTAGAGTATGCGTAATTCCTTAATTCGTCTAATTCATTTAATTGACAAAATCGATTTTTACCGGCAAATTCTAAATCTAAGTTTACATTTTTAATTGCCCAGTAGGCCTTGTGAGCTATTTCTACTGGCAAGTGACAACTTTTTCCATAGACGAGCTTATATGGGGTTGTACCTATTGTTGTTTTATAAGTAGTTCGAAAAGCCCATAAAGCATCATCTAATTTGTCGGCCCATTCTTTTTTATTTAACCCTACGGTTTTTTCGAGTATTCCATTTAAACCTCTATTAATCACTTTGGCTTGTCCGTTTGTTTGAGGGTGATATGCCGTTGAAACCCGGTGATAGACCCCAGACCTTGTTAAGATTTTTTCAAGTTGATGGTTACAAAAATGGGTACCTCTATCACTTATTAAAGCCTTTGGTGTTCCAAAACGAGAGAATAATCTTTTCAGAAATCTTACCACGACTCTTCCATCATTGGTTGGAAGTGCCTCGGCCTCGGCCCATTTAGACAGGTAATCTACCGCCACAAGTATATATCTGTTTCCTTTTGACGGTGGGAAAGGTCCCATAAAGTCGAGTCCCCATACATCAAAAATTTCACAAACAAGAATGCCATTTTGTGGCATTTCGTTTTTTGAAGAAATATTACCTGTTCTTTGGCAAGCGTCACATGTCTTAACAAGACTTTGGGCGTCTTTGTAAATGGTTGGCCAGTAAAATACCGAATCAAATACCTTTCGTGCGGTACTTGCGGCACCATGATGTCCTCCATATGGACCTTCATGACAATGGCGGAGAATCCTCCTTGCTTCACTACCATGTACGCATCGTCGGATGAGTTGGTCGGCACACATTTTGAAAAGATAAGGCTCTTCCCAAAAGTAATGCTTTACATCAGCAAAGAATTTTTTTCTTTGATGATGTGGCCAACCTTTTGCGACTATACCACTAGCTAGGAAGTTAGCATAGTCGGCGTACCTTGGCTCTTCTCGGTATTCCACCATTTCCAGGGACTCCGTTGGAAATTTTTCATTGATTTGCTCATCCCTGGTTGCCTCCAAAGCTGGGTCTTCTAGGCGTGAATGATTGATCTGCTGCGGTGTTTTCTGCTCCTCTTTTATCTTTGATTTCGATATCAAATTCTTGGAGGAGTAGAATCCACCTAATTAATCGTGGTTTAGCATCCTGCTTCTTGAAGAGATATCGAATGGCTGCATGATCTGTATAGACTATTGTTTTAGAAAGAACAAGATAAGAACGAAATTTATCAAAAGCAAATACCATGACTAGTAACTCTTTTTCTGTTGTTGTGTAATTTTCTTGTGCATCGTTAAGTGTTTTACAAGCATAATAAATTGGGTGAAAATTCTTTTCTTTTCTTTGTCCCAAGACGGCTCCAACTGCAAAGTCACTTGCATCACACATGATTTCGAAAGGTAATTTCCAATCAGGCGCTATCATGATAGGTGCATTGACTAGCATTTCCTTAAGGGATAGAAATGCTTGATTGCAATTCTTGTCAAAGATGAAAGGAGCATCTTTTTCAAGTAATTTTGTTAGAGGCCTCGAGATTTTAGAAAAGTCATTGATAAATCGTCTATAAAATCCGGCATGCCCTAAGAAACTTCTGATTGCTCTCACGGAGGATGGGGGTGGTAATCGAGAAATAGTGTCTATTTTTGCTCGATCAACCTCCATCCCTTCGCTCGAGATTTTATGACCGAGTACTATTCCCTCCGTTACCATGAAATGGCATTTTTCCCAGTTAAGGGCGAGGTTAGTTTCCTCACATCGGGATAGCATTCGTTTAAGGTTATCGAGGCATTGGTCGTATGAATCTCCAAAGATAGAAAGTCGTCCATTAAGACTTCCATTGTCTTTTCTATCATGTCATGGAAGATGGCCACCATGCAACGTTGAAAGGTTGCAGGGGCATTACATAGACCAAAGGGCATGCGTCGATAAGCAAAAGTTCCGTAGGGACATGTAAATGTTGTCTTTTAATGGTCTTCGGGTGCTATCGGAATTTGAAAGTAACCTGAAAAACCATCTAAGAAACAATAAAATTTATGACCGGATAATCTTTCTAACATTTGATCAATGAAGGGTAAAGGGAAGTTATCTTTCCTTGTTGCTTCATTTAATCGACGATAATCTATACACACTCGCCATCCTGTGACGGTTCTCGTTGGTATTAATTCGTTTTTCTCATTAGTTATTACCGTCATACCTCCTTTCTTTGGAACTACTTGGACGGGACTTACCCAAGGACTATCGGAGATAGGATAAATAAGTTCGTCGTCAAGTAATTTGATGACTTCATTTTTAACCACTTCTTGGATATTTGGATTTACTCTACGTTGTGGTTGTATCACCGATTTGTAGTCATCATTCATTAAAATTTTGTGCGTGCACATGGAAGGACTTATACCTTTAATATCTACAAGCTTCCAAGCGATCGCATTTTTGTGTTTTTTCAAAAGTGAAATTAATTTTTCTTTTTCTACACTAGTTAATTTAGACGAAATAATTAGAGGTGATTTACCATCTTTGTCGAGAAAAGCATATTCCAAACCTTTTGGGAGTTCTTTGAGCTCAAGAGGTGGGGCTTTAGGAGACTCCTTATTTGGTTGCTCATTTCGATCAAGAACTACAAAAGTTTGTTCTATGGCGACCTTTTCTTCAACAAAGTGGTCAATTTCTTCTCTTGTATCGGGTGGTTCATCTTCATCTTCAATTATGGGGTCATTATTGCCGAATGGATATTTCATTGAACGCTCAAGATCGACACTCTTTTTAAATGCCCCTAATTGAATAGATAGATTGTTGCGCTTCCGGTTTTTCAAAGCTTCGTGGGTTTTTACAAAGGGTCGTCCCAACACTAGAGGAGCGTCATCAAGGATAACAAAGTCGGTTGGGATTACCATTTGATTTGTTTGAACCAAGACATCCTCAACTACACCGATTGATTTTATTACTTTCCGATTAGATAGAAAAATGGGTATTTGAAGTGGAGAAAATTCACTAATACTTAATTTTTCGAAAATGTAGTTTGGCATTATATTAACACAAAGATCTTTATCAATTGTGATATTACTAATAAATAAATTTTGAAAAAAACATGGAACCGGTGTAATGTTAATTTCAAATGGGTCTTCTTTTATTAGAGCAGTTTGATCATTTGTTAACTTAATGCTTACCGTTTCGTCAATTTTAGTGTTAGTGTTTAACTCTTTTAAAAACTTAGCATGAGTGGGAACTAAACAATGATTTTCGAAAGAATGCGACAAGAGATTAATTTCTTCAAAATTAGACTCTTCTTGAATTTTAACGTTGTCGGACTCACCTTTTCGTTGTTTAACTCATGTGTCGGTTTTTCACTTATTTGTTCTTCCATTTTTACATTTTCAACTATCTCTTTTTTATTTAATTCTTCTCTTGCGCGGGACTCCTCTTCCCTTGCGCGAGATTCTTTTATGCAACGTTTGATAGTTTTAATGTGTTCTATTATCCCATCGGCTATGTCGGTGATAGAGTAAGGATCGGGATCCTCAAAGCTTGAATCCGGTTGTTCGATCCTTTGTTCCTCATAATACTCATAGGAAGTAGATGGACACTATTGTTTTTCATTGTAAGTATATGATGGATAAGGGTCGTAATTTTGTTCTTCATAATACTCATATGAGGTGGGTTGTTCACGCCATGGTTCCTCATAATAAGCATATGAAGGTGGAGGCTCATATTGTGGTTCCTCAAAGTATGAGTATGAAGGCTCATACCTTGGTTCTTCAAAATATGAGTATAAGGGAGGAGGTTCATACCTTGGGTCTCCATAGGGTGTGTATGAAGTTGATGGCTCGTACCTGGGCTCCTCATAGTAGGTGTATGAAGTGGATGGTTGAAATAAGTCACAATATTGTACCGAGTGCGGGTCACCACAATTGGTGCAATAGTCTTCCCTATAATCATCCTCCTCATAGGTGTAGTTGTAACCTCCTGAGTATTGATCCATAAGAATCATTCAGTAGATCACAACGGAGTCTCGAGACCAGAAAACAAAAATAAAAACGGAAACAGAGGCTGGACACGGCCCCGTGTTCATTGAGCACGACCCGTGTTCAGATTCTGTATCTGGGCGTTTTAATTAAAGTTACTGGTTTCGTTGAGCACGGGGCGTGTTCAGTGAGCACGGTCCCGTGTTCAGGCTACTGTAAATGCAAAATCTAACTAAAATGCAGAAAAATGCGCACGTTTTAAAAAGGTTTTGAAAAACTGATTAGGCCGTCGATTTTAAGCTTTCTTAAAATCCTTGTGTCCCCAGCAACGGCGCCAAAATCTTGATGTGCGTAAGTGTGTATACTTTTTAATGTATATTTTAAGCCATTTTTAACACTTTTAGACAAGTTTTTAATTTATAAAACACGATATTTACTAACACTAAACACACATATGGGCAAGTGCACCCATCGTGAGCGTAGTATAGTGTTGGTAAGATACCGAGGTCGTCCAAGGACACAAGAGCTTTTAGTACCGGTTTATCCTCAACGTCTAATCAAAACAAAAGTTTAGAAAAAGGTTTTTAAACAAGAAAAATAAAACTAACTAAAATGCTAAAAAGGTAAAAATAAAAGTAAAAACAGATAGACAAGATGAATCACTTGGATCCGACTCGTATTTAGTGTAACCTTTGATTATTTCCTCACTTTTGCACTTTTTAAGAGATTATCTTAGTTATTGTAGTAGGCCCCTCTTTTGAAGGTGACGTTACACTCAACCCAGTAGTTTGAATCAGCAAGGATACAATCCTAAAGGGTTGGATTATTGAAAGATAATTAATTAAGTTATTAATGCATATTGTGGTAGGCCCCTCTTCTGGAGGTGACGTTACCCTCGGCTAAGTAGTTTGAGTCAGCAGGGATACAATCCAAAATAGCCGGGTTAAAGTATTAATAGTAGTTTACATATGAGGGGATCAAGGTGTTCGGACCCCCGCCATCCAATACCAGTGGGTATTGAAGGAGGTCCTACTAAAGTTGACCCAGGTCCTTGCAGGATCTATACACTGAACAAGGCAAGACTCTTACCAAACGTTCCCTTAACCCCCGACCAGGTAGCCAACATATCTCCATATAGACCGTGGAGATATGAATGGTGAAAAACTTTTATTTTATATAGACAGTAAAATAATGCCAAGACACCACGGACAAACGATAAGGAAGACTCACAATTAACATAAGAAACTAGTTATTAAAGTCATTAATACATAACCAAATAAAAAGTGCGAAAAGATTAAAAATAAAAAGTATTACCCTAAACACTTGTCTTCACCAAGTGATGTAAGAGACTTAGGCAAACATGACCTTTTATTTTCAAGAACTCTTACGATCAATCTTGGATCCCGAGACTACTCACACACTCTATGATGGATGATGGTGGTGGATGTGGGTTGTGATGGTGGTGGTGGGTAGGTGAAGTGTGAGAGAGGTGGTTTGCCAATGGATGATTTGCAAGTGAGCCAAGCACCCCTATTTATAGCCCGGACACGGCCCCGTGTCCATTGGGCATGGCCCCGTGTCCACCCATCTTCTCTTTCTTCATTAAATGCAGTTTGTCTGCATTAGTTGACCACGCCCCCGTGTCCGCTGGGCACGACCCCGTGTGCAGAAGCGTATCTGTACTATCAAGATTTTCCTAGATTCTGCGAATCTTTGCGTTGACCACCGGCCCGTGTCCGCTGGGCACGCCCCCGTGGTGGGTGATAGAAGCTTCTACAACTTTGTCTTTTCTGCAGACACTTGGGCACGCCCCCGTGCTCAGTGAGCACGGGGCGTGTTCAGCCTTCTGTTTTCTTGTTTTTGCTTGGGAGATGCTGTCGAGGGGTCGGGCATGCCACGTTTATTCCTTTTCTTGTATTATTGCTGGATTTGGCTGCATTTTTGCTTCTTTTGTTCATTTAAGCTCTTTTAACCCTGAAAATACAAAAGGAAGACAAAAGCACACTTTTTCCAACATTAGTACTAAAAAGGGTTAGTTTTATGCCTCATTTGATGTAATTTATATGTTGCATTTTGTACACATCAGTGCTCATGCGGGAAATGACAAATGCTTAGATTCCCTTGTTCCCATCCTATCGCCGTTTGTGCTTGGAGGGGTGAGCAACCACATAACGTTACCAATTCCAAATTCCACACGACCACTAATCAGGAACAGTACAACGGTCATTTTTACACCCTGGGACACAAAGAAGATTGGGAAGAACCACACTGGACAATTCAAGGGGACCGTTCGAGGGTTACAACACATCGAGGCAGGGTTCGTTCAAGAAGAATTCAAAATGAGATGGATGTCAACTACCACGATGAACCCCAGGCACGTCGATGCGACAGATGTGGAGAAGCAGGGCACAACAGGAAGACCTGTGGCCGACGTTAAGTTAGTATGTTGTTGTGGTTTTTATTGTTAACTGTTAGGTGTATCCTCCTCTGTTTGGTGTTTGGTGTTTGTGTTTGAATTATGAGTTGGTGTAATTTAACATTTAAGTCAGTTGTTCCAAAATTCACTATGAAACATTAAACACAACAACAAAATTATTATTGAATTGAAATACCTAAGACAACAACTAAAATAGAAGATGGAATCAAAAGGATGAATCAGAGTCGCTATCGTAATTCTGATACTGCTCCCATGGATCATCACTAACCACTGCGTCATCTGATAACGCGTTTGAGTCACGATCGCTGTCGGATTGCTCAGTACACCTACAGTAGTAGTGTCATCCATACCTGCATATGGGTCAGATAATACCAGGTAAGGCTGTATAACGCTCGTCTCAATTTATCAAGATTTTAATAATAAGATACACATTTTAAATTTCTAAAATGTGACTTTACAAAAACTTGTCATACTAACACTCCCATATGTTTACAATATTTCGAAAGCATGTTTATAAATGTTTACATAATTCACTTTTAGCAAAACAACTCAAGATTTGACGCGGAAGCTTCATTTAACGTGTGTTCGATTCTTGCTCGCCACTTGATCTTCATCCGGGACTCTCGACATTCACCTATGATCAAAACCAACTTAGAAGTCAGTTTTGATAGTTAAATAACAAGTACAACAAGAAAATTGGGTCAAATAATCGAAATAAACCAAAAAAACATAATTTTCAGCGTTTTAGGCCGTCACCACGCGCGACGGCAAAGGGGCATGGCCGTGGCGCAACGCCACAGTCTTGTTTCGACAGAATGTTGATGCTGGTGCTGCATAATTCCCAGCATGACTCGATTTCACGGAAACGAGCATAACTCTCTCGTTTTAAATCCGTTTTACCCGATTCTTTTTCCTACGCGCTCGTAATTTAGTTCTCCATCTTATGGAGTTAAAATCCGACATCCGGCATAATAAATTTTGAGACTTCTAAGCCTTCGACTCATTACCTTTTACCGAAATTTAACCCGTTTATGCATTTATCAAACAAACATATTTGTTTGATCCTTATTTCACATGCAGCTCTTCAATTTAATATTGTCTAATATATTAGGTTCAAATCACGGGTTTATATAGCTTCTTAAACCCATTTTCGCTCATATGCTTATTTTGACCCGTTAAGGGTATTTAAGTACATTTTAAACATGATTCGCTTTCATTTGTATCTAGCTTTATATTCCCACATTTCTTACCAAGTAATCTTCCACCACAACTATATTTGTGGTGGATTTAATGTGGAGATATATATATATTCCGAGTTTTATCCCTCGGACTATCATTTTACGGAAAAGACCCATATAGAGTCATTTGAGCCAAAGATTCACATATTTCGCTTTTTATACTTATTCCAAGTATCTATTTGATCACAAAACTCATTTCTAAACAACCCTTAAGGGTCGTTTGCTCAATTTCACTTATAAGGGCATTTTGGTCACTTTTACCCCTCCTATTACGACGAAGGACTTTTAAAGCCATGTTCGACCAAAATCCCACTTTTAAAACTATAATCTTGTTTAAAAACCATTATATTTCTAAAACACCATAATCATAACTTAATTTATTCGGTTTACCACAAAGATAACCGAATATCTATATTTTATCTTTGTCTAGCTCTTACAGAACCTCAAGTTCTACATGATGAGTTAAATCATTATATAAACCTGGCTCGGATCAATATATTGACCCGTTTCGATACCTTGCCTTAGTGGCCGCTAAGTAATAGCGATGTAAACATCCATGTGCTATTTATTCCTAAATCACACAACTCGACAAACCATTAGTCAATACTATCAAAGGGTGATATTTTCACCTTTTAACCTGTTTGGTCCAAATGACCATGAATCTTTATGAGATGATATTTATTACCATCTTGTCTATATGACTCGCTCCGGTTTACACCGTATAGTCTTTTTTACTTATAAATCATTTATTGATTCTTTTGACCCATTATCACTTACGCTATAAAGTGTCTTTCACAACTAACGGTTATTATCAACAAGTGACCAACTGCCGTTTTACCCTTATTATTTGCAATGGTTTACCTTATAAGGTAACCATTTAAAAACTCGTTATCTTTTAGTCATTTCTTGACTAATTAAACGCATTAGTTCCTTTTTATCCATTAAACGTGATTTATGACCACTGTCTTTTGTTTCGGACCGCACTTGCCATGTCGGAACATCATAATTTAAAACAAGACTTACTATTCATGACCTATCAAACCAATAGGTATTAAATAATTAGAGTGTAAGTTTTACTTACCTTACATCCAGATTCTGCTTTTCCGTCATTCTTGCTTTGTTTGACCCACTTCGTTCCCAAGCTTTCACCTAGCTTGTTAATCGTCAAACTATCATTGTAAATTTTAAGATGGTTAGATTAGTCATAATTATTCATGACTATTCCATCCTACGCTCTTTATGTCAAAATTATCATTTGATCATATCATTGGTCATTTTGACTTTAAAAAGTCAAACGGCCTATTAACACAAATAATTTACACGAAGTAGCTCGACTATCCGTTTAATTACTTGGCCAATTATCTGGTATCGTCATTCTTATGTTACCGGTTAAATCACTTTAACACATGATGCTATCAACATCTTTCTAATCAAGAATAATTCATCATCTCATCATATCATACTAAACTTATTTCATATTAAGTATGATTTATATACTCAAACACACAATTTGTTCAAGTATTTCCTGATTACTAACATGCATGATGATTCCAATCATAATCAGATCATCAAATCCATCTTATGACTAATACCTACTTAGCCTAGTGTGGAAATTCATTCAATCATTCAATTCATATCATGTTATGCATGATTTTCACTTAGGGTTTTGTTACTAAACATGTATACATCACTAATTCAGTCCTAATTTCTACGATTCATACCAAAAATCGCATATAGTGATATTCATCCACTTTTTACAACTTCATGTAACAACAAAATTTTACATACCTTTTGATCCCCTCGACTTGGTGATCATTTGTATGTATTCGTGCCTTTGATTTAAGCCCGATTTGGCCTTCAATTTGATTGATTTTGTGTATGCTAGGGTTCAATGTAGAGAACCCTTTTTCTCCTGTGGAAATCTCGACCAGAACACACACTATAGTGTGTGTTGTGGTGTTTTATTTTTAATAAATTAAAAACCATTTAAGTTCTTTGTCAACTTTGGTCCCTCCACTTATTCAAGTTTTATAAAGGGTGTTTTAACCAAGTTTTCTTATTATTTTAAAACACTTAACTAACTAGGTTGATATTCCTAGTTACTTAGTGGGTCCCGGGAGTTATAACCCGTTTTATTTTAAGTCCCGTTAACTCGGGCTCTTATAAACTCAATTCCTTAAAACTTTGATTCGCTTGTATTTAATATTAGGATTTCTTATTTAAATCCAAATATTTACCGGGTTATTTTTACTACTAACGGTACTTTACCCGTCTTTTAGTATTAACGGAGTTTGATTACCAAACCCGTTTTCAGGGTGTTACAAGTCTACCCCCTTAAAGAGGTTTCGTCCTCGAAACCTTTTCTTACATAATTCATTGAGTTTAAACTCAATGTATTTGATCCGAGAAATCTTTAAACATTACTTATACTTTTAACCAATTGTTAGTATTACCAGAAAAGTATGGTAACATCTTTTTGGTTACTAATTGTCTACGTATCTCATACGACATAGTGCAACTTGAAATAACGTAATCTCGTTATTTCCACTAGTTTAGTTAACTTAGCGATATCCATCGCTTTCATATACTATCGAATTCTTTATGAATTCGTTACTTTGACCCGTTTAAAGGTCTTTAGTGAAATCTTTCACTTTTAACAACAAATTCTTTTGTTTTCAAATTTATTTATTCGGTTCAGTTATACCGAATCCACCGCTTACAAGCAAACCAAATTTCTTGATTTGAATTGCTGACCTTAACCGGTCTCACTAACTAGACTTATTAGTCCAGTTACTTTTTACCGCTCGCTTGGTTATAATGTGATTCTACTTCACATTGCATTTCTTGACCGTGATCGTGTCACATCATGTTTAATTTATATCAACCTTTCATTTTCGAAAATATCACTTTTTGAATATATCATCTTGCGCCTATCAGTGTCAAGACTTGTATCTTTCATGCTTACTATTTAAATTCCTATCAGAATTTATATTTGTAAAAACGTTATTTCTTACTAAAACCGAAGTTTTAGTTTTAGGATATTCTCTTTAACTTTTGTCAATTATCCATACCAAGATATTGACAGTCCATAATTTATTCTTTTACAGTCTTAGTTTTATGCGGGGATTCTCAACTGATTCCCTCGCTTTATCTAATTAACCCGTAGGTTTTATCACTTAGCCTTATGGGCTATTTTGATTAGACTTTCACCTCTTTAGGGCGAAGTCCTTATAATTTCTTTCTAATCATGACCCGTGGGTCGTTTTAGTCTCGCAGACCTTTCCATTGTTTATAGCCCTAAAGGTTAGGTTGATCCCGTAGATCATTTCTTACTCATGTCATTCTTAAAATACATGTTTGGTGTCGAGCCATCCTGGTTTTTTTTTTTGTTTAAAATCATTTATTTTCGCCTTGGTATTTTCTTTGACCTTGACCGTAGTCTAAGGCTACTTTCGTTTCCTTTAGGACAAATTTTCCGACTTTATGATTTCTCATGTCATTTATGCGTCGGTTTATCTTATGTTCACCATTATCCAGTTTACATACATTCGTATTTGATTATGTCCCATTACCGGGCTCATTATTCTTTTGCTTTTAACGCTACCATTATCCCGCTTGCGTTTACTCATGCCGTCCGGCATGATATTTTATTCGACCCGTTCAACTTTAAAATGGTTGAACATAATTTATTCAAAATTTCTATTTACATTATCTTGTTGTCTTTTAGTTATGACTCAAAACCCGAGTCTTTTAACTTTCCATCCGAGTTCCCGTTTTTCGGTCTACGCATGTGTTTAATCCTTACTCGTCAACCGGGTGTTTTACCGAAGTCGTTATTATTGCAACCCTTCCGGTATGCATTAAGACTTCGCTTCACTTTTATATTCCGACTTTGTCTTCAAGTTTGACGTTTTACTAAAACGGCCCGTTAAGAGACATATTTGCATTCTCCGGGTTCGAGTGTAAGTACACCCCCTCCCATTGCATATCTTAATCATTTTACATGTTTGGATTCTCCGGGTTCGAGTGTAAGTACACTCCCTCCCAATGCATATCTTAATCATTTTACATGTTTGGATTCTCCAGGTTCGAGTGTAAGTACACTCCCTCCCAATGCATATCTTAATCATTTTACATGTTTGGATTCTCCGGGTTCGAGTGCAAGTACACTCCCTCCCAATGCATATCTTAATCATTTTACATGTTTGGATTCTCCGGGTTCGAGTGTAAGTACACTCCCTCCCAATGCATATCTTAATCATTTTACATGTTTGGATTCTCCGGGTTCGAGTGCAAGTACACTCCCTCCCAATGCATATCTTAATCATTTTTGTCACACCCCGATATTTCCACGTATTACCGGTGGGCCCGGTGGGGAGTATCGTGATGTAGTTGATATCGTCATAGTCAAACAACACAATTTAATGCACAACGGAAACAAAGGATAAATATATTACAATCCGATTCAAAAGTAATATTAAATATTACAACGGAATGTAAGATGGATCCACAGGCGGATCTTAAAACAGAAAGATAACATTGTTCAACAGACTTTAGGCATCTAGAACTTGCGAGATTCCCTGTTAACGCCCTGAGCTTCCAGCCAATTACGTACAGTACATGTCACTTAATCTTTTTGGAAAAATACGTCAGTTTACACTGGCAAATACAATTAACTGACTCATTTTGAAAACATTTAAGAAAAATTGATTTGAATGCACATGGCATAAAACTTTTTATAACTTGGGATAATTATTTATATATAAACTTGTAAAAGAATTACATGTTCATTATACGTTCAGTAGCCCGGATTGACATCGGGTTAAAGATTAATAGACACACCACATGATATAGTCCCGCGGCGAGTTATTCCCGAAACCGGCGGTTATACCTTATTATTTATTTATGCACTGTCGGGTGTACGCCTACACCCCGTGCTTAGGTCGTGGCCATTTCTTAAAATGATGCCAAGGATATCCGGGACATGGTCATTAACCCCCCAAAGGCTTTAAGCAAACAAAACAATTTAAACGGGACATTTCAATAATTTAACCTTCATACAATTAAAAATTCAATGCCCGACCAAGCGGTATTTTATATACCGTACCTGTAACACCTCGTAAAATCATGACCAATGATGTATTGACACGTGTAGTAAACCCTAATGAAGTCAAACATTGAATTTAAGGGACTAATTTTTCAAAAAATCGAAAACTTTGAATATGAAAGGAATGGAAGTGTTAACATACCTAAAATAAGTTTCTAAATAACCTCTCACGATATTATATTCACAAATGAGCCACTTGGCGATCGAGTGTAGCCGTTGCGGAATAAATTGAAAGTTTGCGCAATAAAGGGGTTAAAAGCGTCAACATGTTAATTCTTACCTCTGAATGACCTTTTGACAAACCGGGAGCTTCATGATATTTGATTATACTCTTGGGAATGCCAATTATTGGCCGACTAAGGTTTTTATGCCTATAAGTAAAGTTACGCGCAACTTTGCAAGTTAGAGGGACTAAAAGTGTCAATATGTTTAATTATACCTCTGAATGACCTTTTAGCGAACCCGAAGCATCGTGATGTTTAATAATACTTTCAAGAATACCTAATATGGATTAGATGAGGCTTCAATGCTATTAAATGATGAGATGCGCAAGTTTGCGCAATAGAGGGACCTAAAGCGTCAACTTTTGAATCTACGCCTTTCGATGACCATTTAAGCAAACGGGAGCATAGTAATATTTAAGTATGTGCTTGGGAATGACCAATATGGGCCATGGAAGGCTTGGATACCATTAAACGACATTTCGCGCTACTTTGCGCAATTAAAGGACTAATTGCGTCAAACTGCAAAAGTATGTCGATTCGTATGATAACGGACCTTCCGGAATATAACCATGAGTTAAACATACCCTATTTATCCTTTATATAGCTTAGATATAGGCTTAGAGGTGTTTGGTGCGCAAAAATAAACTTTTAAGTCATGCAGGGACTAAAAGTGTCAAAAAGTGCACAAGTTTGCATTTTCGCGCATATCTCACATTCTGAATATATCCGGACATCCAAAAAATTATGTAAGCATTAAAATATTTTATTTTAGTGTTCGGCATGATAAAATTCCATTCGTCGCGTAATTTGGATCGTTTTTCGCGTCCGTTCGTGTTTCGTCGTAATTAGACGAACAACGTGACCGTACGGCCAAACGAACCGACATCCGACATGTTTTCAAGCATGTTTCATGTTCTCTATGTTTAGGCTTTTTTTTGTGGAACCTTGTAAATAGCTTAACGGGCTTTAAACATGCCAAACGTGACCTTAAAAGCTAACAGGGACCATTTCTGCCATTGTTTCAAAGTTGTTTGCTGATCTGGGAAAGCTAGGCGGGCCGCGTAAGCCCTCTTGAACTCTTACGCGGGCCGTGTGACTTCATCAGAGCTGCAAAAGTCAGTTACAGCCTGTTCCATCTGTTTCCAGGTGTTGCAAGTGGTTTTTCTTCATCCTATGGGTTGTTTTGGGAGCCCATAGATTGCCAAAACAGTGGGTATGAAGTGTACGGTCCAGATCAAGGCTCAGTTATCGAGGAACGATCTTAACGGTTCTCAAAAACCTATAAATACCCCACTTCATTCTTGCCAAACCCATACTTGATTTCTGAATTCTCTAAGTTGGAGACCTTGCTCTTCATACCTGAGAATTTATGATCAAAACCTCCTTGCTTGGACCCTTTGTAAGTGTCCTTTCGTGCTTAGTTTAATTGTTTAGCGTTTATAGCCGAAAAGTCAAGCGTTTCGATAAACGCTTTGAATTTTAAACGGTTGAGCCATTGTTCGTAACGAACATGGCTACGTGACCGTAATTAGGTAGGTGTTAAACCCTCAAAAGGGCACCTCCTAATTACCACGTTTACTTAGATAAATTGTCGGGTCAAATAAAAGTCAAACGGGTTAGTTTTAAATAAAATTCATAACTAATATAGAAGCCATAAAATCAGTTTTCTCACTTTAATAACTTGGTAAATATTAGTTGAACATGTCTAAGCATGTTCAACCCGATAATTCTAAGTTTAGGCTCGGTTCGGAACCGAAAGTCACAAAAGTTGACTTTTGCTTTGACTTTCAGTTCTGACCCGATTTAGCTTAGTTTAGATATGCCTTATGATTCCTTTAGGACCAGGTTATAGGTTAGTGTAACCCTCTGAGGTTATACAACTTGGTTCTTTAGTTATCCGATTCATATGCATGTTTCCTTTAAATGCCTAAGTGTTGACTATTATGCCCTTTTAACATTAAAACGGAATTTTTGAAAATGTGAGAGGATAGAAACCTTAATTACTGATTTATAAACTTGTCCCTAAAATTTGACATCAGTTTGAGGTCTAGATTAGGAGTTATGCTCATTAGCGTAAATGAAAAGCTTTTTATTAATTAAACGGCATAATTAGTGTATATCCTATCAAAACCCAATTTTTGATACCAAACTTTTTACCTACTGATATAAAATAATATTTTGAGATTTTTGAAGATTTTTTTTTTTGGCTGAGCATAACATAGGGTTCTAAGCTTAATTCGGTAATTGTCGATTTTGCCCTTTTGCCCCCTAAAATGAGTTTTACATAATATTTTGATACCAAACTTTTTACTACTGATTTTATATCATAAATAAAATATTTTGAACTTTATAAACTGATCAAAAACTCAGATTTCCTATTTAAACCTGAAAATCGCTTAAAACCGACTTTTACGCGTTTTAAGCGCATAGTATGAGTTAAAACTATTTTTGGCATATGAAACTTAGTACCTACTGATGTTTTAAGTAAATTTATATATTTTAACAGTAAAGAAAATTTTTAAACTCAGATTCTCTAATTTTGACATTTTAAGCTTATGTGAAATTACCAAATGCCCCTACGGTGCATAGTTTGGTTATAAATAGTAAATTTCACATATATGCTATACCCTACTGTTATAACTTATTAAATTAAGTATTTTTATTGATTATATCAGACCTGAAACTCAGAATAATATTTAATCTCTCTTATAACCTTTAAAATGACCAAAATACCCCTACAGGGCATAAATTGGTTTTAAATTCGTTTTGGGCATAATGGAAGGTATCCTACTGATATCACAACATATTTAAGGCATATTAACTTAGGAAACCTGTTCATGACTATTTTGGTTACCCGTTACGCACTTTTCGCGTTCGGATCGGCTTATGTAACTAGTTTGCATAAATTAGCCGAAACGGGTCAAACCTTATCATTTTTATCTCAAAATCCAGAATATGTTTAGTTTACCCTTATTACACAAGTATACAAGCTTGTCGGGTCTAAACTACATTCTAATTCGGTTCTCGCTTAACCATGCTTTTTGAACCGTATCCTCCTTTAAAAACTAACCGGTCTAAGCATTGGCTTAATTAAGACCCGTTAGGAATCTAATAGGTTATTAAAAACCTTTGTTCCAGATTTAGGAGCCCAGTAAAAGCTATCTGTACTTGCTGATTTGATATACGACTGGGATTGAATTTATATTTAGCTCAGGTAAATACTTTTAGCTTATTTTCCCTATACGGGCATGGGGTACGGTATATAAAATACCGCTTGGTCGGGCATTGAATTTTTAATTGTATGAAGGTTAATTTATTGAAATATCCCGTTTAAATTGTTTTGTTTGCTTAAAGCCTTTGGGGGGTTAATGACCATGTCC
Organism: Helianthus tuberosus; assembly: GCA_030545235.1. Classification (NCBI taxonomy): domain Eukaryota; kingdom Viridiplantae; phylum Streptophyta; class Magnoliopsida; order Asterales; family Asteraceae; genus Helianthus; species Helianthus tuberosus. Next base: position 20,143 of record JARYGA010026978.1, on the reverse strand, counting down.
CGAATATCATTGGCATCATTTTAAGAAATGGCCACCACCTAAGCACGGGGTGTAGGCGTACACCCGACAGTGCATATATAAATAATGAGGTATAACCGCCGGTTACGGGAATAACCCGTCGCGGGACTATATCATGTGGTGTGTCTATTAATCTTTAACCCGGCGTCAATCCGGGCTACTGAACGTATAACGAACATGTAATTCTTTTACAAGTTTATATATAAATAATTATCCCAAGTTATAAAAAGTTTTGTGCCACGTGCATTCAAATCAATTTTCTAAAACATTTTCAAAATGGGTCAGTTAAATTGTATTTACCAGTGTAAACTGACGTATTTTCCCAAAAAGGCTAAGTGTAGGTACTAATCGGAATCGGCTGGCTACTCCTAGCATCAATAAAGAGTCTCACAAGCTTAGATGTCAAAATATGTTAAACAATTATCTTTTATTTGATCCGCCTGTGGATCCTTTACATTCCGTTTGTAATACTTTGATATTACTTTATATCGGTTTGTAATATTTTATCTTTTGCTTCCGCTGTGCATTTAAATTGTGTTGTTTGACTATAATGATATCAACTACGTCACGATACTCCCCACCGGGTCCACCGGTAATACGTGTAAATATTGGGGTGTGACAGGTTGGTATCAGAGCCAAGATTGAGTGAATTAAACAGTAGCCTTTTGTGTTTAATCTCAATGACACAATAGCACATTCCTTGACCTTATAAGTCTAGACTTTACATAGGAATACTCCCATCCCTATACGGAGAATTATTGCTTTCAATTCTATATATTTTAATACGTCGCCAAGCAAGGAAGCCATAATGGAAATTCTCCCCATTTGCAGCCTAGGGAAGGCCGAGCTTCGTACTACGACTAGGAATAACGTGCAACCAAGGAGAAAGCATTCAGAAATAAAATGAAGAAGAAACTCCTTTTGCTGAAGTTCATTTCCTAAGTAAGTCCTTATAAGGGCATACTTATCTTTCAGTCCCTTCATGGACAACATCATTCCTTTCAAGTCCCGTTTGGGGCAATTCTGTACCTCTTTTAAAAATCATTGGAATGTTTTATCTAAATTTATTCATCATTGCATATGAATATAAAATATGAAATAATAACATTCCTTTTATAAGATCTACCATTATAATAAAATGGCAAAATCTAAACAGAACAAGACCTAGCCCATGTGTCATTTTAAGAACAGGGCCAAGATGGCAGTTCCTCAATTAGATTCAGATCCTTATTAACATCTCAATTTAGGTTTGTTCTGCGTTAAATATTAAAAAGAATCTTAAAGGTACAACCTAGCCTATATATCATTTCCGACAAGGCCAAGATGGTAGAACCTATTCAAAAGATTCAAATCCTTGTTAACATTCCTGGCAAATGTGATTCGATAAAATCGCATAAATCATCCTTATACTGGATTCTCCCGAAATCCTTTCTTATTTTGTGAATTAAGCATCCATTATGGATGTAATGCTTACGGGCCATATTCATTGTCATATAAGACAAACGACAGTCGTAGCCTACAACTCCCTGTCAAGAAAAGGCAATGAACAACGTTCAAGCCTAAATACCTTGATTCTACAAAATCATGGTTTATAATTTAAAGTTGCCCTTGTGACTTGGCCTTTTTGTGCCATAGTTATATTTTAATTAAATCTAGGATAATTATAATGGAAATCCTGAATAAAATAAATATCATTCCTTTTCTGCCAGTATACATGTTAAAAGCAAATCTTAAAAGGTATAACCTAGCTTGAATGTCATTAAAGACCTAGCTATGATGGTAAGACCCGTTTAAAAGAAATTCAGATCCTTGTTAACATCTGAAAATATGTTAACACTCTTGACAACAGTGATGCGATAAAATCACACTTGTCATCTTCATATTAGGAATTTCCAAACCCCTTATTTAGCGTAAATGATCAAGAGGAATCATGGCTAATAAACATCGAACATGATGTACACATCAAAACATCCATTTGGATGAATACCTTCGGGCAAAGATGTATATATGAAAAAGATAGTTTTATTTCATAACTTCTTGTCAAGACAATGAACTATGAAATTTTCCGATCCAAAGGAATCATTGATTATGTTTTAAAATTTCCCTAGTGACAAGGCATCTGTGCCATAAAAAAGTCCTTTGGAACAAGCCCTTATGCTATATAAAATGTCGGTACGACATTGACAGTCGTGACTTATGTCCCCTGTCTAATAAATATGAAGGATTATATTCCGTTTAAACGCCAAAGATGGTTTATTTAAAAAAAACCTAGGCAAAACATAATCAAATAAATTTAATACTATCTATTGGCCTATATGGTTTATTTGCACCATGGCTATTAAATCATCAAACTCGACGATTCCCTATATAATTAAACAAATAATTACCACTTGGTTTGTAGCCTTCAAAGCTTCACCATGGCTGACTCATCTGAAGCTCACAATCATCCAGTTGATCAGAATGATAATGCAAGACTGAACTTAACGGGCACCGAGTTACAGGCTATGATAGATACAGCCGTAAACAAAGCTGTGGATCGAGTATTAGAGGATCATAAGCGAAAGTGCGATAATACCCCAAATAAGGGTCACAAAAAGGGTAAGACCGGTTCAAGCTATAACCAGTCCAAGCCAAAGGAGGCAAAACCCAAATGTAAAACCTGTGGGAAGAAGCACTTCGGAAAATGTTTCTATGAGCAGACCAGGGGATGTGTCATCTGTAAAGAGATGGATCACAAGACCCATGAATGCAAGGACTTGAAGGACGCCACATGCTATGGTTGTGGCGAGAAGGAGCACATAAACACCCGCTGCCCAAAGAAGGCAACTAAAGAGAAATGCACTTTGGAGTCACAAGTTAGGCCTTGTGGGATTTGTAATAAGGAAGGGCACAAGACCTTGGAGTGCCAAGACATAAAGGACGCAACCTACTATGGTTGCAATGAAATAGGGCACATCAATTATTACACACAAAACTATAGTGACAAACTTGATGCACAAAAGCACAGTAGCTCAATAAGCGGATAACCAGTAAACATGCTGACATTACCAGCACTAGACAGATATTGTCTCTGAGGCCATTATGAGCCGGGAATAGATTACTACACTGGTAGGGAGTTTAGGGAGGTGAGGATTGTAAAACTGCGTCACTAGGTGAAATTTATAGTGACCGGATGTGCCTAAAACATGCTCTAAGTATAAAATTCTGCGCTTTATATAAAAATTCAGCATTTGACATAACTAGTAAAGTGCAAAAACATGGGATAATAATACTAGACACTTTCCAAAGTGTCGGGAATTTATTGTGTCAATAAAAATAATATTAAAGACACTTTAAATGCTTATTTAGCACTTTAACGGATTAATATCCAACCGAACAACCGGACTTTACCCGGAACATAAAAATATTTTCAACAACATTGTTTATCCTTTTTCTGAGCTAGTTAGGGTCCCCAAATACCCTAACACCCGTTACAATACATAACACACTAGTAACTAGTTTAAACTCCTAACTAAACAAACTAACACTTAACTATGACATTGAAATCAAACTAAATACCCCCCCCCCCCTAACCGATCGGTTACCCAAGGGGTGACCCACCCCACATTTGTTGATTATTATATTAGTCCATGTCTAATATCTTGAGGACATGTTGCACAATGGGTATTAGTGGATGATGGTTTATAAGAAGGTTTAGGAGGTAAGAACAAGTCATTCACATAAACACTTCAACATTTTTCACTCTCTCTCCCTCCTCTCCTTTGGATCGGCCGAACACCGCAACCATCACCTCGCCACCATCAAAGTCTTGTTCAACCATTTTCTACATACACAAAGGTGCAAGTGATCATACAACGAAGCTTGGTGCACTCGGAAGTTGAAGGACCTTCTCTGTTCGCTATTAACCACCACTTTTCTACACTTGAACTCTCCTAGCTTTGTGCTAGTGGTAAGCACTTAGATCCTTGTGTTTTACTTGTTATTTAAGTGGTTAATAGTGTTTAAAGATCAAAAGCATAAGAACTCTAAAGAACTTAAACTAATCTTGAACATAAAGGATGACGGTTGGATAAAGAGATGAGGTAGTGTTAAAAGATGATGAATACATGTTAAATCTGATATAAATGAACAAAAACCTACTGTAAACAACTTAGGGTCTGATGTTAATCGTATTAGAATGAATGGTAATCGTATGTGTACTTTTTAATGGCACTTATACTATAAACAGCTTGCTGATTTGCATTTTCAGCCAACTTTAACTGGCTGTAAACAGGTCATAACTAAACAAAAAACCGATTTTCTTAAGTCTACAATGTGTCATTATGAAATATGGTTCTAATGGCACCAGAATCATAATTTTTGGACTTCGTTTACTATTTTTAAAGTGCCATTATGTAACAGCATCTAAAGCTGCATTTTTATAGCAGTAAATGAGAGTCATATTTTTAGTCATAACTTGATTTCTGTGTAGAGTCAGATCATAAAATTTATACGGTAGATGAACACCGATGTATTTGTAACTCTCTCACTGGAATTTCATAAATCGGACTCTCGATGAATTTTAAATAAATTATTCCGCGGACTGTGGTCAGAAAAAGATAAATCTGATTTCAGCCCGGAAAATGATTTTCTTTAAAATATTGGTGATGATTTGGACCCCGATATTTTTACACAATAATTTTTGGTTCGTATAAGACATTCTATAAAAATTTAGTAATTTTTGGAATAAGATAACTATTTTATTAAAATACTCGAAAACGGCCCAGTTTTGTATATTAAAACTGAAACGATATAAGTAGTGTTTTGCATGTCTGAATGATGGGTTGGTTAATTGAGAACTGATTGAATGATTTTACAAAAGAAAATGATACGCTAGTAAGCGTGGACGCATCCGTTTACAGAGGAAACTCTGGCGAAAGTTTTCCAGAAAATATAACACTTAGAAATGTTTTTGGTGACAAGTGTTATAAATATATTTTTAACTTGTTTTCAAAATATAAATTTCGCCATGATTTTTATTACAAAATAACCAAGTGTCGGAGGTGGATTTTCGTAAATAAAACTTGTTAAATATATATTGAGAATATATATTTCGTAATAAGACGTTTGTGTGCTTACGTGATTATTTTGTGAACTAGAGATATATTATTTTTGGGGTAAAAATAATATTACTTAGAAATATCATGAAAATACGACTCCAAAATAATAACAACGCCCTCACAAATAATTATTTAATTACGCCGGTACTGTTATTATCCCACGAACTTTAAAACGTAACTTATGTATTTTCGGAAAATACTCTTATGCGTATATTTTGATAAGTATTATTTTGGAAAAGGTATGAAGTAAAATATAATATTTTTGGGAAAAATATGTATATTTTGGACAAGTGATTTAAAATATATTTTTCAAGTGAGACTTAAAAATATATTTTTCGGAATTATAACATATACGTATGTTTTGGTAAAATATTATTTTGGAAACTAAGGAGGTGAAAATATATTATTTTTGGGAAAAAATATATATATTTTGGAAATAAGTTATTTTGGATAGAAAGGTTAAGTATATTTGCTAAGTGGGACTTAAAACATATTTCGGGATTATAAAGCGCACATGTATTAATACCCCCATCCTTGGGAAGGAATATATTTATTAAATGATTAAGAAGTGTAAATACGAAATAGTTGTCTAACTATTTCCCAAAAACGTTAAACCTTAAGCCATGGCACCGCCGTCCGTCTAATAGAAGTTAGTACGTGTAGGTCGTCACGCAGCAGGTTGATTGGGATTGACTATTTCGAGACGCACTTCTGTGAGTTCATGTCCCCCTTTTCTCTTAACTGTTTTCAGTTTTTTTATACTGCGGGGGTGAAATACATGTTACGATTATTACGAACTTTTACTTACATGGTATGGTTAGCTTAAGGAGGGTTACTACTTAGATCATGTGAGTGGGTAGGCGGGAACTGGAGGCCATTAATCCTCATTGTAGGACCGAGGGTCATTAGCGGTAGATCTATCTGGGTGTAGCGAGCCCAACCCCTGAGCCCGCTTAGTGGACCAGGTGGTGACTTTGAGCCCGACGCAAAATCTGCTAGGTTTGAGTCTTCTTACAGCACTTCACACATATCATTGGCTTTGCAACCTAATGGTGATCTCTTTTTCCTTAATTGCTACATACCAGGGACTTTTATACATACTTACAACATTTTCAAATGTTTGTACATACTCACTTACGCATGAACTCGCTCAACTTTATGTTGACTTTTCAAACTACATGTATTTCAGGAAACTAACGGATCTGGCACGGTATGCACATATTTTCAAGCTGTGTTAGAATAAAGAAGTCATCCAGGGTTTAGAAGGTGTAACCCCTTCCTGGACGGGTTACATATCCCTAACCCTAGTATTGTTTAAAGTCTTTTGCTAAGTCTTTATGAACTCAATTAAATCAAGTTAAGGTTTGTAACTTATTTTATGATTGTTAAAAATGGGATTTTTCTAACTTTATTAATGGATGAATATCTCATGTTTTTATCATATAGTATAGTTATGATTGTTGCTATGGTATTAAGAAGTCACACCAAATAAACCCACGCTTCCGCAAAGCCAGGGTGTGACATGGTGAGCCTTTGACAATTTAAGGAGACACTGGGTATAGATTGCCTAAGCACTTGTTGAATATGGTATTTAATACCAAAGATTTGAGTATGGAAAACTCAGAAGAGACAAACAACAGTCGCGATGCTGAAGATGTGACAAATGTTAATGGTGCATCCAATGTGAACCTCAATGTTAATGGAGTTAATCTCCAAAACTATAATTAACGCAGCTATTAGAAAGGCTATGAGAAAAGTCATGAAAAGATTCAAGAAGCCAGATGCTGCTCGCTCTAAAACATATGTCACTACTCATGAGAAGAGCTTTATTCATACTTCAAATGCGAAGAATAACCCAAACAAAGTATATATGACAAGGAGCCCCATTCTTTTTAGGATGTACTTAAAAATACTTCTTCTCTTGGAAGTCAAGAGACTTCAATAATAAAAAGGGGCCATTGATTGCAGGAAATTGTTGGATGAAGTAAAACCATTAGGTGTATCAGCATTTATGCTAGAAAGGACACGGTGAGGTATGCATCACAGTCGTTCGATGGCAATACCCTTAATTAGTAAGGACACTAATGGAGTCCACACGAAAGGCCCTCTTATACATTATGGGATGGTCCAAGTTTTAAGGACCTTATTAGAAAAACCTATTATCCGCTTAGCGAAATGGAAAAAAAAAAAGACGGAATAAGAATTTTATGACTCTCACCATAAAAGTTCTAGACTATCGACAATATGTTACAAATTTTAATTCATTGGCTGAGATAGTGCCCTATTCAGTTTACCCAAAATCTAAGCTTAATGCAATAATTATTGGTGGTTAGCAACAGCAATAAGAGGGCACATTAAAGTTTCAAAGCCTGCTCATTATAAATCCATTATGGATCTACCTCAGCTACTCATGTTATATAGATTAAGAAATAACCAGTCAAAGCTGAGACTGCCCTAAAATTTTTCAAAGATTTTGCAGCTAAGTTTAAAAGGATTAAGAATTTAGGCGTTTAACCCTCCTGATGAATGATTAGAGGCAGCTCACATTAATAATGACACCAGATAACTCCCATATTGTGATTTTATTGCTAAGAGTTACGTTTGGGTACAGGTGCTGCTAAGTCCCTCATAAGATCATAAGCTTAGCAAACTTTTAGAAATTTTCCCGTAAGAACCCCAGATATTAAGTGTAAGATAAAACATACAGGTGAAATCATAAGAACCATTTCTTCTGTTCCCGTCAGAAACCTTCAGTCGTAGAATTCTAGAAGTATCCTCTCTCTAGAGGAAGTGCGTCAGCATATATAGTTGATATCTCTTTAATCTCTATCGATTGCGAGAACCAGTCAGTATGATAAAAGCGCCATATGAGGATTGATGTATCTTAATAAGTTCCATAGATTGCTTCCATGCCTGATCAGTATGGATGTTTAATGCATGGAACCGCAAGGATATTCTAATGGTCATATGGTACTAAAGTCAGCTAATGGTATTCAAAGAAGATATCCTGAATGGAATTGTCCAAGTAAATGTCTCCGATTAAGGAATTCATGGACTTGTAACATAAATGTATCACTTATTTGACACAAGCAATAATGGATGAACTGGAGCCTGAGATATGGAAAATCTCTGTAACCTCCTTGTACCTTGGCTATCTTCTCCAAAGATTACCCTGTTTACCTTCTGAGAGGCAAGTAGAGTTAAGATTAACATCCCGCTTAGGGCTACAGTACTGTAAAGACTCCATGATTGATCATTGAAAGGATCGAAACCCTGATTAAGTGAGTTTTAAAATAAAGGATTCATATAGCCTAACTTAATATCCTGAGAATTCGGTTTAGTTAATTAAGAAAGACGGTTCATTTTGCTTATGCATTGATTACCGCAACCCTATTTAGGCAACAATTAAGAATCGCCATCAGCTGCCTAGGATCGTCGATTTGTTCGACTAACTATAAGGATTAGCCATTCCTTAAGATTAGTTTTAAGCAGTGGTTGGAATAACCATCTCACCTTAAAATAAGCTTTTTGCAATAGTTGTTATGTAAGTATCAAGGTTGCTCCTTTGGAGACCTTGTATAGATAAAATATCAAAACGTCCGTTTGATGGACGAGACTTTAGGAAGTCCAATTACCAGGATCTGAAAGTTGCCTTGGAAACAACAAATAAGATCATGCAATCTCGTAATCATCTGAAAGTTGTCAGCAATTGGCAGAAAATCAAGGATTAATGAAAGTAGCAACCCTCTTAAGTTCTTGTTAAGAAATAAGGTTCAACAAAAGATATCACCTTGGAAGGGTGTGCCAATTTGTTAATTATCAGACTAGTTAAGCTCTGAATATATATAGAATCATTCGAAGGAATCTAACGTATCAAGATCAAATAGCTTATAAGCTAAAACCTATTTAAGGAGCTTGGCGGAGCTCGCAATGCATTACACACTAATGATTTAAGGATGTGTTTCACCAATAAGTCGAGAAGCATTATCACATAACGATATGCAGATGGATGATATGATGAGAAACCTGTATCGATTGAGGATCGACAGGTTAAGAAGCTCCAAAAAGAATATATGTACATATTATAGAGGTCAGTTTGGGAGCTTGGAGAGGTTCTAGATAGGCTATAGAAGTTAAGTCCATTATGCGAAAAAAGTACTTCCAACATTTTAGCAAATCTCGAGGTCGAGATTTCTTTCAAGGGGGTGAGGATGTAACACCTCGTAAAATCATGACCAATGATGTATTGACACGTGTAGTAAACCCTAATGAAGTCAAACATTGAATTTAAGGGACTAATTTTTCGAAAAATCGAAAACTTTGATTATGAAAGGACTGGAAGTGTTAGCATACCTAAAATAAGTTTCTAAATAACCTCTCACGATATTATATTCATAAATGAGCCACTTGGCGATCGAGTGTAGCCGTTTGCGGAATAAATTGAAAGTTTGCGCAATAAAGGGGTTAAAAGCGTCAACATGTTAATTCTTACCTCTGAATGACCTTTTGACAAACCGGGAGCTTCATGATATTTTATTATACTCTCGGGAATGCCAATTATTGGATGACTAAGGTTTTTATGCCTATAAGTAAAGTTACGCGCAACTTTGCAAGTTAGAGGGACTAAAAGTGTCAATATGTTTAATTATACCTCTGAATGACCTTTTAGCGAACCCGAAGCATCGTGATGTTTAATAATACTTTCAAGAATACCTAATATGGATTAGATGAGGCTTCAATGCTATTAAATGATGAGACGCGCAAGTTTGCGCAATAGAGGGACCTAAAGCGTCAACTTTTGAATCTACGCCTTTCGGTGACCATTTAAGAGAACGAGAGTGTAGTAATATTTAAGTATATGCTTGGGAATGACCAATATGGGCCATGGAAGGCTTGGATACCATTAAATGACATTTCGCGCTACTTTGCGCAATTAAAGGACTAATTGCGTCAAACTGCAAAAGTATGTCGGTTCGTATGATAACGGACCTTCTGGAATATGACCATGAGTTAAACATAACCTATTTATCCTTTATATAGCTTAGATATAGGCTTAGAGGTGTTTGGTGCGCAAAAATAAACTTTTAAGTCATGCAGGGACTAAAAGTGTCAAAAAGTGCACAAGTTTGCATTTTCGCGCATATCTCACATTCTGAATATATCCGGACATCCAAAAATTTATGTAAGCATTAAAATATTTTATTTTAGTGTTCGGCATGATAAAATTCCATTCGTCGCGTAATTTGGATCGTTTTTAGCGTCCGTTCGTGTTTCGTCGTAATTAGACGAACAACGTGACCGTACGGCCAAACGAACCGACATCCGACATGTTTTCAAGCATGTTTCATGTTCTCTATGTTTATGCTTTTTTTATGGAACCTTGTAAATAGCTTAACGGGCTTTAAACATGCCAAACGTGACCTTAAAAGCTAACAGGGACCATTTCTGCGATTGTTTCAAAGTTGTTTGCTGATCTGGGAAAGCTAGGCGGGCCGCGTAAGCCCTCTTGAACTCTTACGCGGGCCGTGTGACTTCATCAGAGCTGCAAAAGTCAGTTACAGCCTGTTCCAGCTGTTTCCAGGTGTTGCAAGTGGTTTTTCTTCATCCTATGGGTTGTTTTGGGCGCCCATAGATTGCCAAAACAGTGGGTATGAAGTGTACGGTCCAGATCAAGGCTCGGTTATCGAGGAACGATCTTAACGATTCTCAAAAACCTATAAATACCCCACTTCATTCTTGCCAAACCCACACTTGATTTCTGAATTCTCTAAGTTGGAGACCTTGCTCTTCATACCTGAGAATTTAGGATCAAAACCTCCTTGCTTGGACCCTTTGTAAGTGTCCTTTCGTGCTTAGTTTAATTGTTTAGCATTTATAACCGAAAAGTCAAGCGTTTCGATAAACTCTTTGACTTTTAAACGGTTGAGCCATTGTTCATAACGAACATGGCTACGTGACCGTAATTAGGTAGGAGTTAAATCCTCAAAAGGGCACCTCCTAATTACCACGTTTACTTAGTTAAATTGTCGGGTCAAATAAAAGTCAAACGGGTTAGTTTTAAATAAAATTCATAACTGTTAATATAGAAGCCATAAAATCAGTTTTCTCACTTTAATAACTTGGTAAATATTAGTTGAACATGTCTAAGCATGTTCAACCCGACAATTCTAAGTTTAGGCTCGGTTCGGAACCGAAAGTCGTAAAAGTTGACTTTTGCTTTGACTTTCAGTTCTGACCCGATTTAGCTTAGTTTAGATATGCCTTAGGAATCCTTTAGGACCAGGTTATAGGTTCGTGTAACCCTCTGAAGTTATACAACTTGGTTCCTTAGTTATCCGATTCATATGCATGTTTCCGTTAAATGCCTAAGTGTTGACTATTATGCCCTTTTAACCTTAAAACGAAATTTTTGAAAATGTGAGAGGATAGAAACCTTCATTACTGATTTATAAACTTGTACCTAAAATTTGACATCAGTTTGAGCTCTAGATTAGGAGTTATGCTCATTAGCGTAAATGAAAAGCTTTTTGTTAATTAAACGGCATAATTAGCGTATATCCTATCAAAACCCAATTTTTGATACCAAACTTTTTACCTTCTAATATAAAATAATATTTTGGGATTTTTGAAGATTTTTATTTATTTTTTTTGGTTGAGCATAACATAGGGTTCTAAGCTTAATTCAGTAATTGTCGATTTTGCCATTTTGGCCCATAAAATGAGTTTTACATAATATTTTGATACCAAACTTTTTACTACTGATTTTATATCATAAATAAAATATTTTGAACTTTATAAACTGATCAAAAACTCAGATTTCCTATTTAAACCCGAAAATCGCTTAAAACCGACTTTTACGCGTTTTAAGCGCATAGTATGAGTTAAAACTATTTTTGGCATATGAAACTTAATACCTACTGATGTTTTAAGTAAATTTATATATTTTAACAGTAAAGAAAAGTTTTAAACTCAGATTCTCTAATTTTGACCTTTTAAGCTTATGTGAAATTACCAAAATGCCCATACGGTGCATAGTTTGGTTATAAATAATAAATTTCACATATATGCTATACCATACTGTTATAAATTATTAAATTAAGTATTTTTATTGATTATATCAGACCTGAAACTCAGAATAATATTTAATCTCTCTTATAACCTTTAAAATGACCAAAATACCCCTACAGGGCATAAATTGGTTTTAAATTCGTTTTGGGCATAATGGAAGGTATCCTACTGATATCACAACATATTTAAGGCATATTAACTTAGGAAACCTGTTCATGACTATTTTGGTTACCCGTTACGCACTTTTCGCGTTCGGATCGGCTTATGTAACTAATTTGCATAAATTAGCCGAAACGGGTCAAACCTTATCATTTTTATCTCAAAATCCAGAATATGTTTAGTTTACCCTTATTACACAAGTATACAAGCTTGTCGGGTCTAAACCACATTCTAATCCGGTTCTCTCTTAACCATGCGTTTTGAACCGTATCATCCTTTAAAAACTAACCGGTCTAAGCATAGGCTTAATTAAGATCCGTTAGGAATCTAATAGGTTATTAAAAGCCTTCGTTCCAGATTTAGGAGCCCAGTAAAAGCTATCTGTACTTGCTGATTTGATATACGGCTGGGATTGAATTTATATTTAGCTCAGGTAAATACTTTTAACTTATTTTCCCTATACGGGCTTGGGGTACGGTATATAAAATACCGCTTGGTCGGGCATTGAATTTTTAATTGTATGAAGGTTAATTTATTGAAATGTCCCGTTTAAATTGTTTTGTTTGCTTAAAGCCTTTGGGGGGTTAATGACCATGTCCCGGATATCCTTGGCATCATTTTAAGAAATGGCCACGACCTAAGCACGGGGTGTAGGCGTACACCCGACAGTGCATATATAAATAGTGAGGTATAACCGCCGGTTACGGGAATAACCCGCCGCGGGACTATATCATGTGGTGTGTCTATTAAAATTTAACCCGGCGTCAATCCGGGCTACTGAACGTATAACGAACATGTAATTCTTTTACAAGTTTATATATAAATAATTATCCCAAGTTATAAAAAGTTTTGTGCCACGTGCATTCAAATCAATTTTCTAAAACATTTTCAATATGAGTCAGTTAAATTGTATTTACCAGTGTAAACTGACATATTTTCCCAAAAAGGCTAAGTGCATGTACTAATCGGAATAGGCTGGCTACTCCTAGCATCAATAAAGAGTCTCGCAAGCTTAGATGTCAAAATCTGTTGAACAATTATCTTTTATTTGATCCGCCTGTGGATCCTTTACATTCCGTTTGTAATACTTTGATATTACTTTATATCGGTTTGTATTATTTTATCTTTTGCTTCTGCTGTGCATTTAAATTGTGTTGTTTGACTATGATGATATCAACTACGTCACGATACTCCCCACCGGGCCCACCGGTAATACATGTAAATATCGGGGTGTGACAGTACCCCAAGCCCGTATAAGGGAAAATAAGTTAAAAGTATTTACCTGAGCTTAAAAATGCAATTTATACTCAGCTGTATATCCTAATCAGCAAGTGCAAGTACCTTTACTGGGGCTCTTAACCTGGAATGAAGGTTTTTGATAACCTATTAGATTCCTAACGGGTCTTAATTAAGCCAATGCTTAGACCGGTTAGTTTTAAAGGAGGATATGGTTCAAAAACGCATGATTAAGCGAAGACCGGATTAGAATGTGGTTTAGACCCGACAAGCTTGTATACTTGTGTAATAAGGGTAAACTAAACACAATCTGGATTTTGAGATAAAAATGATAAGGTTTGACCCGTTTCGGCTAATTTATGCAAACTAGTTACATAAGCCGATCCGAACGCGAAAAGTGCATAACGGGTAACCACATGAGTCATGAACAGGTTTCCTAAGTTAATATGCCTTTAATATGTTGTGATATCAGTAGGATACCTTCCATTATGCCCAAAACGAATTTAAAACCAATTTATGCCCCGTAGGGGTATTTTGGTCATTTTAAAGGTTACAAGAGAGGTTAAATAATAATAATAATCTGAGGTCCTGGTCTGATATAATCAGTAAAATACTTAATTTAATAAGTTATATCAGTAGGGTATTACATATATGTGAAATTTATTATTTATATCCAAACCATGCACCGAAGGGGCATTTTGGTAATTTCACATAAGCTTTAATGGTCAAAATTAGAATTCTGAGTTTAAAACTTTTGCCTACTGTTTAATTATGAAAATTTACTAAAAATATCAGTAGGTGTCAAGTCTTATATATTTAAAATAGTTTCAATATATACTATGCGTTTAAAACGCGTAAAAAGACGATTTTAAGCGATTTCCGGGTTTTATAATGAAAGCTGATAATTTTATTATTCCAGAAGGCTCAAAATATTTTATTTATCATATAAGATCAGTAGAAAAAGGTTTGGTATCAAAATGATTTGTAAAACTCATTTTATAGGCCAAAACGGCAAAACCGACAATTACCGAATTAAGCTTAGAACCCTATGTTATGCTCAGCCTAAAAATAAATAAAAATCTTCAAAAATCCCAAAATATTATTTTATATCAGTAGGTAAAAAGTTTGGTATCAAAAATTGGGTTTAGATAGGCTATATGCTAATTACGCCGTTTAATTAGTAAAAAGCTTTTCATTTACGCTAATGAGCATAACTCCTAACCTAGACCTCAAACCGATGTCAAATTTTAGGGACAAGTTTATAAATCAGTAATGAAGGTCTCTATCCTCTCACATTTTCAAAAATTTCGTTTTAAGGTCAAAAGGGCATAATGGTCAACATTTAAGCATATAACGGGAACATGTAAATGAATAGGATAACTAAGGATCCAAGTTGTATAACCTCAGAGGGTTACACTAACCTATAACCTGGCCCTAAAGGAATCCCAAGGCATATCTAAACTAAGCTAAATCGGGTCAGAACTGAAAGTCAAAGCAAAAGTCAACTTTTGCGACTTTCGGTTCCGAACCGAGCCTAAACTTAGAATTGTCGGGTTGAACATGCTTAGACATGTTCAACTAATATTTACCAAGTTATTAAAGTGAGAAAACTGATTTTATGGCTTCTATATTAATGGTTATGAATTTTATTTAAAACTAACCTGTTTGACTTTTATTTGAGCCGACAATTTAACTAAGTAAACGTGGTAATTAGGAGGTGCCCTTTTGAGGGTTTAACACCTACCTAATTACGGTCACGTAGCCATGTTCGTTACGAACAATGGCTCAACCGTTTAAAATTCAAAGCGTTTATCAAAACTCTTGACTTTTCAGCTATAAACGCTAAACAATTAAACTAAGCACGAAAGGACACTTACAAAGGGTCCAAGCAAGGAGGTTTTGATCCTAAATTCTCAGGTATGAAGAGCAAGGTCTCCAACTTAGAGAATCCAGAAATCAAGTGTGAATGAGAATAAGACCAAGAGGGGTATTTATAGGTTTTTGAGAACCGTTAGGATCGTTTCTCGTAAACCGTGATTCAATCTGGAGTGTACAAATATCACCCATGGTTTTGGAAATCTATGGGTGCCCAAAATAGTCCCTAGATTGATTAAAAACCATTAACAAACCAAGAAACCAGCTGCTGTTTTGAAAATAGCTGTATTTGCAGATCTGAGGAACTCATGCGGCCCGCGTAAGAGTCAGCAAGGTCTTATGCGGCCCGCCTACAACCCACATCAGCAACATAAGTTTTAAAAATGGCAGTTTTGGTCCCTGTTTTGCATACAAGGTCATTTTTGGCAAATTAAAGGCCCGTTAAGCCATTTTCAAGGCTCTACAATAATGCCCAAACATAAGGGACATGAAACATGCTCAAAAATATGCCGGATGTCGGTTCGTTTGGCCGTACGGTCACGTTGTTCGTCTAATTACGACGAAACACGAACGGACGCGAAAAACGGTCCAAACTACGCGACGAATGGAATTTTAACAAGCCAAACACAAAAATAAAATATTTTAGTGCTTACATAAATTTTGGGTGCCCGGGTATATTCAGAATGTGAGATATGCGCGAAAGTGCAAACTTGTGCACTTTTTGACACTTTTAGTCCCTGCATGACTTAAAAGTTTATATTTGCGCACCAAACACCTCTAAGCCTATATCTAAGCTACATAAAGGATAATTAGGGCATGTTTAACTCATGGTCATATATTGGAAGGTCCGATAACATACGAATCGACATACTTTTGTAGTTTGACGCAAATAGTCCTTTAATCGCACAAAGTAGCGCGAAATGTCGTTTAATGATATCCAAGCCTTCCATGGCCCATAATGGGCATTCCCAGGCATGAGTTTAATTATTCCTACACTCTCGATCGCTTAAATGGTCACCAAAAGGCGTAGATTTAAAAGTTGACGCTTTAGGTCCCTCTATTGCGCGAACTTGCGCATCTCATCATTTAATAGCATTGAAGCCTCATCTAATCCATATTAGACATTCTTGAAAGTATTATTAAACATCATGATGCTTCGGGTTTGCTAAAAGGTCATTCAGAGGTATAATTAAACATACTGACACTTTTAGTCCCTCTAACTTGCAAAGTTGCGCGTAACTTTACTTATAGGCATAAAAACCTTAGTCGGCCAATGATTGGCATTCCCGAGAGTATAATCAAATATCATGAAGCTCCCGATTTGTTAAAAGGTCCCTCAGAGGTAAGAATTAACATTTTGACGCTTTTAACCCTTCATTGCGCAAACTTTTAATTAATTCCGCAAACGGCTACACTTGTTCGACAAGTAGCTCATTTGTGAATATAAATATCATAAGAGGGTATTTAGAAACTTATTTTAGGTATGCTAACACTTCCAGTCCTTTCATAATCAAAGTTTTCGATTTTTCAAAAAATTAGTCCCTTAAATTTACTATTTGACTTCATTAGGGTTTATTACACGTGTCAATACATCATTGGACGTGATTTTTACGAGGTGTTACATCCTCACCCCCTTAAAAGAAATCTCGACCTCAAGATTTGCTATGATGCTAGATGTACTTTTTGTCGCATAATGGACTCAACTTCTATAGCATATCTGGAGCCTCTCCAAGCTCCCAAGTTAACCTCTATAATAGGTACATGTATCCTTTTCGGAGCTTCTTACCCTGTCGATCCTCAATCGACGCAGGCTTCTCATCATATCATAAATCTGCATATCATTATGTGATAGTGCTTCTCGACTTATTGGTGAAACACATCCTTAAATCATTAGTGTGTAATGTATTGCGAGCTCCGCTAAGCTCCTTAAATAGGTTTTAGCTTATGAGCTATCTGATCTTGATACATTCGATTCCCTTGAATGATTCTATATATATTCAGAGCTTAACTAGCCTGATAATTAACAAATTGGCACACCCTTCCAGGGTGATATCTTTTGTTGAACCTTATTCCTTAACAAGAACTTAGAAGGGTTGCTACTTTAATTAATCCTTGATTTTCTGCCGAATACTGGCAACTTACAGATGATTATGGATTTGTTTGATCCTATTCGTTGTTTCAAGGCAACTTTCAGATCCTGATAATTGGACTTACCAAACTTTTGTCTAACAATAATTGTTTAACATTCCATCTATACAAGGTCTCCAAAGGAGCAGCCTTGATACTTATATGACAACTATTATAGAAAAAACTTATTTTAAGGTGAGATGGTTATTCCAACCACTGCTTAAAACTAATCTTAAGGAATAGCTAATCCTTGCCGTTAGTCGAACAAATCGACAATCCTGGGCAACTGATGGCAATTCTTAATTGTTGCCTAATTAGGGTTGCTGTAATCAATGCATAAGCAAAGTGAACCGTCTTTCTTAATTAACTATACCGAAATCTCAGAATATTGAGTTAGGCTATATGAATCCTCTATTTTAAAACTTACTTAATCAGGGTTTCGATTCCTCCAATGATGGTACTAGCCATTTTGGAGATAATAATACAGCCCTAAATGGGATATAAATCTTAACTCTACTTGCCTCTCAGGAGGTAAACAGGGTAATCTTAGGAGAAGATAATCAAGATACAAGGAGGTTACAGAGATTTTCCAAATCTCAGGCTCCAGTTCATCCATCCTTGCTTGTGTCAAATGAGTGACACATTTATGTTACGAGTCCACGAATTTCTTAATCGAAGACCTTTACTAGGACAATTACATTCTGGATATCTTCTTTGAATACCATTAGCTGACTTTAGTACCATATGACCATCGGAATATCTTTGTGGTCCCATGCATTAAACCTCCATACTGATCAGGCATGGAAGCAATCTATGGAACATATTAAGATACACCAATCCTCATATGGCGTTTTTATCGTACCATCTGGTATTCGTAACCGATAGAGATTAAAGAGATATCAACTATATATGCTGACGCACTTCCTCTAGAGAGAGGATACTTCTAAAATTCTACGACTAAAGGTTTCTGACAGAAACAGAAGAAATGGTTCTTATGATTTCGCCTGTAAGTTTTATCTTACACTTAATATCTGGGTTCTTACGGGAAAATTTCTAAAAGTTTGTTAAGCTTATGATCTTATGAGAGACTTAGCAGCACCTGAACCCAATCGTAACTCTTAGCAATAAAATCACAATAAGGGATTTATCTGGTGTCATTATTAATGTGAACTGCCTCTAATCATTCATCAGGAGGGTTAAACGCCTCCATTTTTAATCCTTTTAAGCCTAGCTGCAAAATCTTTGACAAATTTTAGGGCAGTCTCAGCTTTGACTGGTTATTTCTTAATCTATATAACGTGAGTAGCTGAGGTAGATCCATAATGGATTTATAATAAGCAGGATTTGAAACTTTAATGTGCCCTCTTATTGCCGTTACTAACCACCAATAATTATTGCATTAAGCTTAGATTTTGGGTAAACTGAATAGGGCACTATCTCAGCCAATGAATTAAAGTTTGTAACATATTGTCGACAGTCTAGAACTTTTATGGTGAGAGTCAGAAAATTCTTATTCCATCTTTTTCCATCTCGTGATGCGGATAATAGGTTTTTCTAATAAGGTCCTTAAAACTTGGACCATCCCATATTGTATAAGAGGATCTTTCTTGTGGACCTCATTAATGTCCTCACTAATCAAGGGTATTGCCATCGAATGACTGTGATGCATACCTCACCTTGTCCTTTCTAGCATAACCGTTGATACACCTAATGGTTTCTACTTCATCCAATAATTTCCTGCAATCGATGGTCCCTTTTTACTATTGTAGCCTCTTAACTTCCAAGAGAGGAAGTACTTTTAAGTACATCCTAAAAGAAATGGGTCTCCTTGCCATATATGATTTTGTTTAGTTTATTCTTCGCATTTGAAGTATGAATAAAGCTCTTCTCATGAGCAGCGACATGTGTTTTAGAGCAAGCAGCATTCGGCTTCTTGAACCTTTTTATGACTTTTCTCATAGCCTTTCTAACAGTTGCGTTAAATACCGTTTCGGAGATTAACTCCTTTAACATTGAGGTTCACATTTGGTGCACCGTTAACATTTGTCGCATCTCTAGCATCGCGACTATTGTTTGTCTCTTCTGAGTTTTCCATACTTGGAGCTTTAGTATTAAATACCAAATTCAACAAGTGCTTAGGCAATCCGTACCATGTGTCTCCTTGAACTGTCAAAGCCTCATCATAAGGAGTCTTGATAACTACTTGCTTCTTATCACTCAAAATATGGGCTAGGTTACAAGACTACCAATCCATTCCTATCACTATATCGAGTCCCTCTATTTTTAATGGAAACAAGGACAGCGGAAAAGAATGATTTCTAATGGATATAAAACATCCATCTAATATTGCTGAAGCAGTCTTTGAGGTACTATCGGCCAATTCTACTTTATACTTAACGCTTAGAGTTTTAACAGGTAGATTTAATGATTTACAAAATCTATTGTCTACGAAAGACTTATCTGAACCTGAATCAAATAATACTCTAGGATGAGCGTTATTGATAAAGAAAGTACCTGTTGTGACATTGTCATCCTGAATAGCCTCTTGAGCATCCATTTGA
>JARYGA010026977.1:0-84932 GCA_030545235.1 Helianthus tuberosus | reverse complement strand
TGTTTTGAGTTCCATTTTAAATAACGGTAAATTATGCGACTGTCTTGTGACCGAATGGGTGCATGTCTCTAATTTCGCAACTATTCTACTTTATGTTGCATGTAAGGTGCTAAAGTTAGTGATCATTTTCGGTCGCAAATACCCCATCCTCTAGTCATGAATAATAGCCAATGTTTATAACCTTTTATTAAGGTTAGAGAGTATCAATAGATAAATATTTTAATGGTTTTCTTCTTTCCAATAAGTAATATTTTATTTTCCTTCTATTTCACCTACGTTTTGGTGATCTAAGAATAAAAGTAGAATGAACTTGTGATTACAAAACTTTTAACATTTTAGGTAAATTTGATTGTACTTATAAAAAAACTTGATAAATCTATTTTATTTTTTATTTTAATGTTAAATGGGGATGAAAATGCATGATAATTTCTTTTTGATGTTACATGAATAAATGTTGGGATTCGACAACATGGAAAAATTTACAAAAAGACATCAAAAAAGTAATGGTCTTGATCTACTGATGTAGAATTTATGTCTTTTAGCATATTAAGTTGTGTCTATCACATATAAACCACGCTACCAACGTCTTCCATAGTTCATTGGTTGAGAAATCACCACATATAATTATGTAATTGTCTAATTTGTAATCTGCTAGTATATTTCCAAAATTTCTTAGAAAGCATTCAACTAATTTGTTGTTTAACGAGAAAATTATGTTTATCCTATGTAATAAGAGTTATTAATGAACTTTTTAATCATCCAAGTTCAAAAGGAAGTAATTTAGCATGTTTTTTAGTATTATTTTGTACATAATATTGTCATTGTAAAACATGGAACGAGTTAAAGCTAGTCTCTTGATGGATTATATACATCCATGTTTGATCATGGATCACTATATTTCATTAATGAGAATGCTAGATAGAGACTTACTTTGTGCAAATTCAAATACTCTGCTACTTAAATTTAGCAATCTTTTTGCGTTCGATTTTAAACAACCATAAATTATGCGACTGCCTTGTGACCGAATGGGTGCATGTCTCTAATTTTGCAACTATTCTAATTTATGTTGCATGTAAGGCACTAAAGATAGCGATCATTCTCGGTCGCAAATACCCCATCCTCTAATCATCTAGTCATGAACAATAGCCAATGTTTAGAGTGAATTTCAAGTTTTGTCCTTTATCTTTATAGCCAATTTCAGGCGCTGTCCTTTATGTTTAAAATTGACGAGTTTTGTCCTTTATGTTTCAGATTGTTGCACGGTTTGTCCTTTAGCCTTAACTCAGTTAATTTTTTCTGTTAAATCAGATAACACAAGGGTAGTTTCGTCTTTTAACTAATTTATTTAAAAAACTAACAAACAAAAATTAGAAAACTAATAAAACATAAAACAAATGAATATATAAAAAAACAAAACCTTTTCTCTCTCTACTCCTCCATCTCGCTGCCCTCTCTCTCTCTACCTCTCTCCACCACCACTCTTAATATCACCGCCACACCACCATTGTCACCATCAACAACCACTGCACTCAATATCAGAGAAGCCCAAAAATAAAAGCCCTCATTGTTGACCAACATTAGATAAAACCTAGTACCCAAAAAAAAAAATCTTCACAAAAAAAAAAAACAACGGATAGATAAAGCGCTGGAACAAGGGGTAGACGCGGTGAGGAGCCTCATCGTTTTTTTTTTCCAAACAATCCGGCAACCACCGTGCGAAATCACACCCTGCTTTGTTGTTATTGCCGCCGCCGTTGCAAGCTTTACCGGTGAGAAACCATCATAATTAGTGCACCGATTTGAGGTGAGCTAGCCACCATTCTACTCGTTTTCATTTTCCAATCAAAAGCCCTAAGGTTTTATCCATAAAATGTGATCATGGAACTCGAATTTGACGTGAAATCGAAAGGGGCGAATTAGGGTTCATATTTGGGGAAGATGATGACTGGAACCATGGCTTGACTCATGGCTACCAAACCGTTTTTTCATTGCAAATGATTCTGAAGTGCGTCTGGATCCAACCCAGACGTGGTGGCAGTTGGTAGGGTGGAGGTGGTGCGATGTTGATGTGGGGGTGGGTGGCATGAGGTGGTGGTGGTGTAGGAGATCTAGAGAGAGAGGAGAGATAGAAAGTGTGAGTTTTAAGGCGGATCTACAGAGAGAGGAGAGATAGAAAGTGTGTGTTTCTGTGAGTTCAGGATCGGATCGTAAACGATCACTAGATCTGCGGTGGATTCGATTTAACGTGCGGAATCCATTAAATCGAACCGTAATCGTGCGCGAAGACGTAATTAAACAACGTTTTATTACGAAATGACTGCAACCGAACAGAGTTTCGACATGTAATACAAGAACTTGCTCTAACTGATAAACGTGACGTAATCCAGCAGCAGTTCGGTACGGTATACAAGGTCTTACTACTGATTTCGCTTATATGAACCCCTATATATACTAGCTGTGATTTCGCTCCAAGGACCACATGTCCACATGAGCGAAATCAGCAATGATCAAATAAGCGAAATCCCTCTGTACACAAAAGCGAAATCCCATCTAATAGGCCCTATGAGCGAAATCAACAAATATGTATACACTTTTGTCTTCTAGTGAAACATGCAATCTGATTTGTGTATGCATGCAATATTTCACGTGATGTATCAATTGATGATGTCACCATTTTGATGTCATCATTGGATATGATGACATCATGCTTGATCAAACCCGCAACGCACCCGAGACTCGACATAAGACCAAGACGACAGATGAATGCACCAACGGACTCCCCCTCAGATGTTGACGAGTCTTAAGTGTCGAGTCTTTGCATCTTCAATCTTAATCAGTCTTTGTGCTTCACTCTTTTAAACATCATCAACAGACTTCCCCTTGCTCGAACAGAATCCCGGTGGATCTGTCTTCAGCTTCAGCTCCTCCTTTCGGTAGTCTCATCAGGCTCCCCCTTTCGTCAAGCTTCCGTGCTTTTGGGATCGACGCCTGGCTTTCCGTATCAACACAAACAGAAACCTACACATCTCAACCTTTCATAAGACAAAATAATTTTGACTCTAAAAGAATTCACTCAAAATTCTCAAACATATAACACACAATATTGTGATTCAAATTAATGAATCATCTAAACATTTGAGGATTATCTTCCAACTTCTCATCATCTTAACCAAACCAATTGTTCATCTTGTTTAGCTTTTGAGATTTTGAATATCAGCTTTTCAACATCAGTTGTCGAAAATCTTTTTGAATTTTTCAAAATATGAAACATAAATGCAATAACAGAAATTAAATGCAGAAATGAAATATGTACAAGCATATTTTTGTGAGTTTGCGAAAGAGGATCATATCA
This sequence comes from Helianthus tuberosus, assembly GCA_030545235.1. Taxonomy (NCBI): domain Eukaryota; kingdom Viridiplantae; phylum Streptophyta; class Magnoliopsida; order Asterales; family Asteraceae; genus Helianthus; species Helianthus tuberosus. The sequence continues at coordinate 81,580 of JARYGA010026977.1, read as the reverse complement.
GTTTTTGAGACACATCACAAGCACCGTTAAGCTTTTAATCGTTTTAAGTTCTAAACAATTCACATTGATTGACGATATAATTGTCCTCTTAAGCTCAATCTAAAAACTTTCGAAATGCTTACCGATACGTTAAGGTATATTAATTTTGCACTAAATTCTTATGGACCCCACGATCTCAGCATATCCCCTCATCATGCAATACACTAACTCAAGTAATGCCTTTAAACTATCATCAACTGTGATATGTGCGAAAACAAAGCAGAATGTTTAAACATTAACAATCAGGTCGATACTTCCGTATACGCAGAGAAAGTCCAATGTTTAAACAAAATAAGAAAATAAAACAAGTTGAAGTTGTTTAGGCTTTAACCACCAGGTCGATACTTCCGTATACGCAGAGGAGGTCCAAAGCTTAAACGAAACACCAAAGAAAATAAAGCAGAACGTTTAGGCAACAACATCCAGGTCCATACTCACGTATACGCAGAGGATGTCCGATGCTTAAACAAAATAAAGAAATAAAACAAGTTTAAATCTTTGCAAAATAAAATGCACAATCACAGTGAATTTCCAGCAAAGTAGTGAAAGTTCACAAACTTAACCAGTTTTATGCTTTTTGGCATTCAGCGATTACTGAGTAGGTACACAATCACGAAGGACAAAACTAAGTACTATGCTTTCAACCATGTTTCCCACTAGAACTAGGCTTTTTGATTTAAGTTTGTATCGTTATCGCAAATCTACTAGTCTAGCTGAGCCTATCGTCACATCTTTTGTGAGACCGTTTATCACATTTGACATTACATTTCTTTAGCATGCTATGATAGTCCACTGATGTACTATCATTTCCTCTTTTCTCAACAAAACTCATTTTTGATTTTTTCAATGTTTTTGAATTTTTCAAATTTTCTATTTTTTTTTTTAAATTGTCTCCCCCTAAAATCAAAATATGTTTCAATTTTGATTTTCTGAGAAAATTTGAAACAAACTGTACAAACTTGACAACTTGATGAGAATGACTTCAATTCTCCATCCACCTGGCATAAACAATCAGAACTCCCCCTCACAACAAACTATTTTCCCATTATGATTTCAAAACACTTAAGTTTGTTTTAATCAAAATGGTTTTTCTGGAAAAATTAGTTTGTTTACTAATCATTTGTAGATTCGAGGTCACTTTATCACATTGTTTTCTTCATACACATGACAGATTTTACAATTTCAGTTTTAATTCCCAAACATCATTTGTAGAAAATCAAGTACAACTTAATGTCCCTGATTTACCACATGTAAGGCGAAAAATCACCAGAGTGAAATTTCTCAAGAAAGATGCCGATTCCTACTCCCCAATTACCAACCTGGGAGTTCCGGCAAGTCAGGTTTTTCAGTTAAAGAGATTCACCCAAGCCTGACGGTCCTTGAGTGTTTTGAACATACCTTTTTTATTCAAAAAATTCTTTAACCCCTTTGACTTTCCCGTCAATCATTTTTCCAAAAATGTTTAGAACATTGGGGTTAAAGGCTTTTTCAACATCAAAATATTTCTTTTCAGAAAAAAATTGATTTGAAATTTCAACTTCGTCAACTTTTTGTTTATAATTTTCAGCTCGCAATGGTGGAAAGTTTATGTCATCCATTGGCGGAACTGACGTTTCAATTTTTGGCTCAACTTGTGGCTCTTCTGACTTTGACGAGTTAGATTCATCGCCAACACGTAGCTCCTTTGTTTCCGAAGAAACAAATTCATCGCTAACCACTTCAACCTTCTTTATCTCCTCTTTTGTCCTCAGATTTGCATCTGAAGAATTCAGTTTACTTGACTTTGTTGTCGAGTGAAGCGATTCATCAGCACTCTTATTTGTTGTACCCGAGGACAAAATCCTTTCGAGATACTCTCGTGCTTTCTTCCTTTTCTTTCTCAATCGATCTTTCTGCCCTTGTGAGAGTTTCACTTTCGGTTCTTTCACTTCTTGTTTTTTCTGTTCTTTGGGCTTTTCTTCGACCTTGACTGATTTCTTCATCTTTTTCTGAGATTCAGCCCTCGATCTTCCCATTGATCTCATTGGGCAATCTCTGGCAATGTGACCTTTGATTTGGCATTCAAAACATCTTCTCGTCTCAAACCTCCAACTTTGGCAGTTAACAGCAATGTGTCCTCTAAAACCACAATTGTAGCACATTCTGTTATCGTACCATTCTCCACTATCAATCCAAACACTCAAATCATAACACTGATTTGATTTGTAGTACTCACGACTTCTCCTATAAGCTTGATTTGACGCTTGAGCACTATGGTCAAACCTGCACCACTTATTACCAACTTTTTGTGAGTTTTGATTTTCAAATTTTTGTGGTTTTTTATCATGATTGGATGATTGAACTGATGAGCTTTTATTTTCTTTTTGAAGATTTTTTAGCTTTTTATCCTTTTGTTTTTGTTCCACATTCTTCTTTACAGGTTTTTGCGTTAAGCATTCACCTTTCTCAGTAGAATGTAGAACGGTTTCTTGAAATATTTCATTTAATTTTAAAAATATTTTTCTTTTCTCAATTTCATCATCAGTTTTCTCATCACAATCTTCAACTTTGACTTTGTCAAAGTTTGTGACATTGTCACTTATTGGAACAGAATTGGTCGGTTTTGGACATGGAATATTCAAATACTCTGAAGAAGTCACAAAACCTTTCAATTTTGTTTCAAGCTCGTTGATTTTCTTTCGAGCTTGCTCATCTTTTTTTTCAAGTTGAATAATCTTTTCAAGATGAGAATTAATCATTTTTTGCTTTTCGATGTTGTTTTTGCTAAACACATCTCTCCCATCTTCAAGAATTTTAATTTGACTTTGAAATTCTTTTTCCATTTTTAATTTTTCATTTTCAAAATTTTTCAGTTTATCTTCAACAATTTTTACATTTTCTTTCAACTTTTTGTTTTCAAGCTTTATACAGCAATCTTCATCTTCTAATGATTTCTGTTTGCTTTCAAACTCCTTTTCTTTTTCTTTCAAAACTTTATTTTCTGATGTCAAACTGTTCAAATCACCCAACAGTTTGTCATTTTCAGTTTTCAACTTCCCACAATTTTCTTTCAAAATAAGAATCTGCTTATCATCAACTTGCTTTTCATTGTTCAACTTCTTAATCTCCAATGCCAAACTTTCCGCATCTTTCACGAGTTTGTCATTGTCATCCTTAAAGTTGTCACATTTAGAGCACACAGATTCAGAATTTAAGGATTCATTCTTCACAGATTCTTCATTCTTTGATATTTCCTTTGTCTCTGTCTTGTATGTACCTGCACAAAAAATTTTAACAAAGTCAAGAGGATTCATATTTTCGTCAATATAACAACCCCTCTTAATATCATATTTCATAACATTTTTTGCTGCAAGACACATATATACTCTTCTGCTTATTTCAAGAATCACATCCAAACTTATTATATCTAGCTTCTCTTCTATATTTTTTATCAAATCTTTCTTTTTCTTATTAATTTCACAATCATGTTTTTGAAGCTCATTGACAAACTCATGTAGATAAAAACTTGAAAATCTAGAATCCTTCTTCAATTCAATCAAAAATTCATCCCACTCTAAAGGTAATGCCTCTGCAAATTTTGATATCTGTTCATCATTCGACTTTCTTATCTTGAGCTCTTTTAAATTGTAAAGTAATTCATCATACCGTTTTTTCAACTGATTCAACGATTCATTTTTCTTACACAGAAAATGTTCAAATCTCTTAACGTAAATATTTTTTTTATCTTCATACTTCAAACGCCAAACCTCTTCAAACCATTCATTTATTCTTTCAAGGTCATAGTTTTCCTCTTGGTCAAACATTTTAACCACACTTTCTTCGTTAAATGACATGGTTCAAAAATTGTTTTTAGTTCAAAGTCCACAAATTTTATCTTCCACGAAGCCCACAAAATGTTTGTAACCAAGAAATCCACAAGCTAGCGACCCACTAATCAAACAACCAACTTTTCAAACACAAATTTGAGACTCAAAATTCAACCAAACACTTTTTGATCCAAACCCACTAAAAATTTCCGCCCAAAAATTCACTAATTCTAAACCAACTTTCAAATCCCAAAGTCAAAGTATCTTGGTCCACTTTTTCTTCAAATTGTAGCCCAATAGACGAAAAATCTTAGCCCAAAATCTAATAAAAACAGCCCAGCCCACTAATCTAATCTGGTTTAAAACTCGCAACAAACTTGATTCAAACTCGTAGATTAAACCCGGTTCAAAATACTTGTAGCCCAAAGTACAAAAATCACTTGTTATTGGCCCAATCGTACTCAAACAACCTGACCAGCCAACCAATTTTTCAGCCCAAAAGTTTTGATTCAATTTATGGCCCACTAACTTTCAAATCACGGTCCAACTTAATCTCGGATCAAAACTTATACACACAGCACGTCTCTTTTTATCCCAGTGAACCTTGACACAACAATCACTAATACTCTTGACACTTTTATCCGTCGCTAATAACAGTTTCTTCTTTGTTAACCAAAACAACAAATAACACTCTACTCTATTCCAGTTCAGTTCAGTTCTGATTCACTCGACTCAACAACATAACCAACTGAACTGAATCAACATCTCACATAATCGATCAAAATCTTAATCAAAATGGATCCGATAACACCAAAACTTTAACACAAATCAACCAAAATGGTCCGATAATCACCGAAAAACAACCGGGTTAAGCAATTTTCACCGAAAGCAATCAAAACTCAGTCCATAATCGATCGAATTAGCACAAACAACAAACCGAAACTGATCGAAAATCAACTGAAACAGTCTAAAATCGATCCAATTTAGTTCGAAACTCAATCGAATCAAATCAAAATGATCCGAAATACGTCGAAATCACACGAAACAATCTGAAATCTTATTTGAAACAAATTCTTTCTTCACTTATCTCAAACGACTTTAATCAACAAACTGAATCAGATGAAAGTTTGTTCGAAACACATCACAAATCAACCGAAGCAGTCCTACAATATTCACTTTACTCGAAACAATTCAGCAATGATCAGTTCAAACAAAAATATATTCGGAATTCAGATTGAACAAACAATCACAACAACAATTATCGAATTTACACCTATCTATCAACGCTGAATCAAAAACAACATATTCGATTTCAATTCAGATCCAAATTTCAAATTGTGAAATGGCGCTCAGAACTTCAGCAATTCAGATCTATAACATGATTCATAGTTGAAACACAAATATGAAGTTTTTACGATTTTTATTGTATACTTGATTGAATACGTTTTTATGAGATTACGAACACACAAACTTTAGATTTCAGATCAGATCTGTTTATCAAATCAGTTCTGATTTATCAAAATTTCAACCGTATATTGTCAAATCAGTTCGAAATCACAAAAACTCAACCTAAAACAGTTCAAAATCAAACGAAATCAAAATCGATTTCACCGAAACTCGTCCGATTCGAAACACGATTACACGCAGAGCATCCGTAGCTCTGATACCACTTGTGAGTTCAGGATCGGATCGTAAACGATCACTAGATCTGCGGTGGATTCGATTTAACGTGCGGAATCCATTAAATCGAACCGTAATCGTGCGCGAAGACGTAATTAAACAACGTTTTATTACGAAATGACTGCAACCGAACAGAGTTTCGACATGTAATACAAGAACTTGCTCTAACTGATAAACGTGACGTAATCCAGCAGCAGTTCGGTACGGTATACAAGGTCTTACTACTGATTTCGCTTATATGAACCCCTATATATACTAGCTGTGATTTCGCTCCAAGGACCACATGTCCACATGAGCGAAATCAGCAATGATCAAATAAGCGAAATCCCTCTGTACACAAAAGCGAAATCCCATCTAATAGGCCCTATGAGCGAAATCAACAAATATGTATACACTTTTGTCTTCTAGTGAAACATGCAATCTGATTTGTGTATGCATGCAATATTTCAGGTGATGTATCAATTGATGATGTCACCATTTTGATGTCATCATTGGATATGATGACATCATGCTTGATCAAACCCGCAACGCACCCGAGACTCGACATAAGACGAAGACGACAGATGAATGCACCAACAGTTTCAAACCCAAAACTCACCATCTGAAGGTGTGGTGGTGCGGTGGTGCTGTGTGGGTGGTGCGGTGGTGCTTGAAGGCGGATCTCCAGCTGTGGGGGTGCTTGAAGGCGGATCTCCGGCTGTGGGGGTGGGGTAGTGTAGAGAGAGAGGCAGAGAGAGGATGAGTGGTGGAAGGAGGTTGCGGTGGTGGTGCTTGAAGGCGGTTACGGTGGTGGTGGTGGAAGAGGAGATGGTAGTTGTGATGGTAGAGAGGAAGAAATGAGCTGATGATGATATCTTATATATATATATATATTTTTCTTTTAAATGGTTTTTTAAAATAATAGGGTAAAAAGACAAAACCACCCTCATGTGCATTGCACATGTTCTGATTTAACAGAAAAAACCAACTGGGTTAGGGCCAAAGGATAAACCGTGCAACAATCTGAAACATAAAGGACAAAACTCGTCAATTTAAACATAAAGGACAACGCCTGAAATTGGCTATAAAAATAAAGGACAATCCTTGAAATTCACTCCAATGTTTATAATAACATTTCATTAAGGTTAGAGAGTTTATTAAATAGATTAATATTTTGATAATATAAATTATATTAAAACTTAATTAGTTTGTATGTTAAACTTAGTTTTTTATTTAATATTTTTTTCTTCAAATAAGCAATATTTTATTTTCCTTTTTATTTCACCTAGGTTTTGGGGATCTAAGACTAAAGGTGGAATTAACTTGTGATTACAATTTTTGGCAATTTAGGTATATTTATAGTACTTAATAAAAACTTATACAAAACTTGATAAATTTATTTTATTTTTTATTTTAATGTTAAATCAGAATGAAAATGCGTGATTTTTTATAGGGTTTTTTGCATATTTACCCTTAAAAAACTTTGAAATTGCATATATACCCAAGCCAAAAATTAAATTACATATTTGCCCTCTATTAACTAGTTTTATTACAAATTTACCCATTTTGATTTAATTTACTAAAATTAAATTATAGAAAGACTATTTTACCCTTCATTTTACTAAACTTTAGAAAATTGCATATTTACCATTTTTTTACTAGTTTTTTTCTTTTTTCACTACTTGCATTTTTTCATGAAGTTTTTCTTTTCACTATTTTTCCTCACGAACTAGAGTAACAATCATAAAAAATACAATTGACAATCATCTAAATAGAAAACAAAATGCCAAAACTTTAAACCATTACGGTACCAAATTGAGCATCGATATTCAGAGTTCTTTGGCGATCTGTCTAAGATACAAAACCTACTCATAATCTTTGGCGATTCTTCAATTGAGCATCGATATTCAGAGTTCTTTGCCTTAATGGACTTCAATCGACATACCAAAATGTTAACCGTCATATATGAATCAACCGAATTCTTCATATATTGGATCCCTCAAATCATCGATCGGTTTCAAACCTTCAATATAATTCAAAGCTCCATTTTCAACAGTATATATAACACAACTTCCCGACACCAATAAAGCAAAACAAGATTCTATAACTCTTATAAACCGTTCCAGATGCACAAATCTATCTGTAAATCATCAACCTCTTTAACAACACTGGAAACCAAATACCAATATATACCACGTTACATCATTCGGTACAAACCCTTTAGCAACGCCTCTATTTAGAAGCAAATACACATCATCAAACATGTTTTCTTTACAATACGAAGATATTAAAGTATTATAAGTAACCACATCAGCATTCATCCCTTAAATGCCCGTCGATCAAGATTGTTTATGTAGCGGTGTTCGGCTCGCACCCTTTTAACGTCATCTCATTTATCAACTCACGAGCTGAAACTAAACGCCCGGTTTTGCATAAACCACGAATGAGTGTATTGTACGTATGAATATCCGGCTGGCAGCCGTTTCTAAACATGCTATCACTAATTACCGCTTTACCTTCGTAGAACTGCCCTTTCGATATAAACCCGTTAATTAACTTGTTAAACATGAAGCTATTCGGTTCAGGGACTTTGCTAAGAAGAGCTTTACCTTCTTCAACTTGACCCATTCGACACAACCCGTGAATAAGAACTCCATAAGTTAAAGCATTCGGATTAAACCCATGAAGAAGCATTCGATCAACTAACTTTGCAGCCTCGTGAATCCGTTTCGCCCTACAAAGACCATGAATAACATCGTTAAACGTCTCAACATCTGGCATGCATCCCATGAGTATCATCTCCTCAAAAAGCTTCAACCCTTCGTCAACGCGTTCAAACATACACAACGCGTGCAAAAATGTTTGATAAACAACCGCATTCGCACACACCCATACTTCGTTAGACCCTCAACAACCCACACGCCGCATCCACCTCATTAACGTTACACAACCCTTTCATCACAATCGAAAAGCTAAACACATCCGGCGCAACGCCTCTCTGAAGCATTTCATCAAACACATTGCGTGCAACTTTCGAACAACCCGCTTCAACCAACACATCCAATACCGTATTATACGACTTACACCCCGGTTAACACAAATACACAGACCTCATCTCCAACAGTCTGACCCGGCAACCCGGCCCGTTGATAGTGCCTCATAATCATCTTCCATCTTGAATCAATCCAATCTAACAAAAAAATACAAGAACAAAACATAACAATAAGAAAAACAAAGTTACTGTGACAGTAATAAGAATGTTTAGTTGCATTTATCTAATTTGTTTCTAGATATAAGATGATTTTTTTTTTCATTCGTTGTATTGTGGCACTAAAGATTATTCTATGGTTGAATACTACGTGGCTAATCATAAAATATTAGAAAGGAACTTTAATGTACCATCCACAATCTGTAGTGATGAAAATGAGTAAATGTTGTCTGCTGTCATCTACTTTAATTAAAACGATTGTAGTAATTAGGGTTTCGATCTACTAAGCACTAAATTTACTTGGTGATGATGCTGTGCAAACTAACCGACAATCTATAATATCTATATAATAGATCTCCCGTATACAAAAAGTAATTTTCTTTGAAATTTTAAGATGGGATATCAAAAGTCAAGTTAAAACCCCTAATTTTTCACAATTCTTTTCCCTTTCTACCCTTTTCTCCCTTCAACACCACAGTCAATTACACAACCCATCTCTTCGTAAATTAGCCATTACCCATCTCTTCGTAAATTAGCCATTAAATATCATTAATCTGCCATTTGAATGTAGAATTCCAGTAGTCGACGTTCCCTAATCTCATCTCATGAATGCGAATTTTAATATCTGAGTCGTTGGAGTTCAAGCGTCATGCGTTTATGTTGGTTCTTCAACTTCAATGTTTTTAGTTTCCAATCATCCTTAATGTTATATATTGAATTAGGGTTTCATTAGCATTTCAGAAGCAGTGCAGGAGAAAAGAGATGAAGCCGAACAAATATACACCTTCCGCCATCGCCACCGATCCACCGCCTCCGTCATCTTCTACAATGGTTTCGTCCGGTGAGCGGTTTCACTACCTCCTCTGTCGTATACCAAATTTTAGTATCAATTTACATTTTATATAATCGAGTCAACTTTTGCCATTCATTGATTAACTTCATCAACGAACTTAATTGAAATTGTAGCCTTGTGTACTACATGAGTGAAGATGCATGGAAGGAATGAGGTATTGATGCTAAGGGAATTCGGGCTAAAGCCCATCTGTTGAGCCTCATACTGAGATACGTCATCACATGGCAGAAACATTTTTGGTTCTATTTTTTGTTATATTTATATTTTGGATCATCCAAATATATTAACATATTTTATTATTTCAGGGATTGCTTGAAATCATACCATCCTAACTGTGTATCATTTGATGAGTTATCTGGAAAATGTAAAAGCCAGTTTGTATGTGGTTAGCCATTACAGGCTTAAAACCAACTTGATTACTAAAAGTATTAACATAATAAAACATGTTGCAAGTTTATAGATTTTTTATGGCGATTCTGAAAATCTTGTCTTCTTCTTTTTCTTGTTTCCATATTGGCATAAATGTGGAATTTATAAAAGAGCTCTACGTTTTACCTTACCAATGATCAAATCATCTAATATTATATTCATGTATGTTTATTTTGTCAGTTACAATGATAGTGTTGGAGTTGGTGGAGAAATTCCTTCTACATATGCTAATACAACAAATTTGGTCACAATGTAAGAACATTTATTTTGATGATGTTTCAAAGTAATTAAGCTTGTGGTTAATATGCCTAGGTTGGATTTTCATTTAACGGCTAATTGAAATGACATCAAGGAAATTTATAAGTCTTTAATTCATGTTGACTAAAAATTTGTTTTCTTTCTTATTTGCTCTCGACTCGGTCTGACTTGTTCATCTTGAACTTGACTCGGTGCGAGTCAATACATGTGACTCACAAGGTCCCAGTTGGGGATTCTTCCTTGAACTTGTTCAGGTATGATTATAATTATGTGGATCTAACTTTTGATTTTTGAAGATTTTGTTGGATTGATACTGATTTGTTGAGCAATTCAATTGGTTGATTAGTTGGTTGAGAAGGATGCAGAAAGGCCGATACTGTTGTTTTGGGTAACCATTAATGCTGGAGGTCAAGTTGATAGCGCGCTGAAGGATCTGGCGATTGTTATGAAACAACAGAATGGGGCCGAAGAAACAAATGAAGCGATTAAATCTTTGCGAAGAAGATGTGCAGATCAGGCTCAAAAGTCTCTAGATAACATCCTTTTGAATCTCTACAAGGCTAGATTTGTGTACACTAATTTTAAATTAAAAAAAAAAACATGTTTTTTTTTCGGTAAAACCCAAGACCCTAAACCCTATATCATTACGAGATTAAGGTGTAGAAGATTGGATAATCAAATTGGACTGTTGTGGCATAAACTGTTCATGATACAACAAGGGACGACTTTCACTGGGAAGTGAACTAAAACCGCAATATCAAAAGGGAAGAAGCTTCAAGTTTCGGCCGAGCAGGAGGCGACTTGGCTGATGGTAAGAACTAACAACAACCATGGTGGATTTTGTAATGGATAGGGGATTTTGATTTTAAAATTTGTTTTAACATATATTTTCTTCTGACACGAGGTCTGAAAAAGTGGCTAACCAAGTTTATTGTACTTTTCAAGGCATTAAAATGGAAATAGTTCTTTCAATGGTACTACTGGTCTAAATTTGCTCCTGGAAAACACAATCATTGTTGGTTTTCTGATCTAACATTGACTTTCTGGCCTTTTATGTTAGTGTTAAAGGACTGGGCAATCATTTATACAAGTTCTGTGTGGGCCTTGGCTGTGAGTTCTACAAGCGGTACTGTGCTTGTATGGGTTCGGGAAGGAGTACACAATGGGCTTTTAAAAGTTGGGTCATACCTGTGGATTGGACTAAGATGGCATTGGGTTTAAGTGTTAGATGACCAACTTGATGGAGGTGTAAGTATGGGCTCCAGAATGTGATGCATCATTGCATTGGGCTAGAGATGGATCACCTTGTATATGGCATGGGCCATTTGATTATTAAAACTCTAATATGCATCATGGATTATGAGCTTGCTATTGGCCTCTACTCTTTCTAGGTTGTTTGTTTTCAAAAGTTGTAAAAAGTATTAGGTGGTTTATAAACTCAATATAATTGTAAATATATTATTACTTTAAATACATTAGGTTGATGCTGGGTTTGGAGTTGCAGGGCAAAGATGCATGCTTTAAGCACTGTTGTTTTTTTGTTAGTGATTCAAAATTATGGTATTTTGCTTTTTAACTTGGGTGTTTGTGGTCTGGTTTGAAACTGTGAAACCTCCTAAATCGGTTAATGGTATGGTGTCATAGTTGTTTTTTTTTTAATTTTTGTGGCATAAACCCGTCGAACAACATGCGCTAAAAAAACATAAATGCCTGCGCCAATGCGCGGGCATTCCTACTATTTTATTAATGTTCCATAATTCAACCTGTGTAATAAGATATAACTTTGAATTTGTGCTTACAATAATGCATTAAATCTTTGTTACTATTTTATTAGTTAACAAGATCTGTAAAGCTCATGGCGTGGACATACTACACTCCGATGCTACGAATAAGAACACTAAGAGGAATACCATACATCATAACACGCACGAGTGGATTGATAAATTAATAGGAAACGAGCACCGCGTTGTACATTGTCGCCGCCGCCGCATCGCGCGGGTTTTCTACTAAAGATTATTCTACGGTTGAATACTACGTGCGTGGCTAATCATAAAATATTAGAAAGGAACTTTAATGTACCATCCACAATCAGTAGTGATGAAAATGAGTATATGTTGTCTGCTGTCATCTACTTTAATTAAAACGATTGTAGTAATTAGGGTTTCTATCTACTAAGCACTAAATTTACTTCGTGATGTGCTGTGCAAACTAACCGACAATTACAATTAAATGCCTTATAAAATATATACCGGAACAATGCTACTTCCTCGAACATTCTTGGCTTTAAGACTTACCCGAAAACAAGACTAACCTGAACAAAAGCCGGCCGAAGAATCGCCGGCCGAAAACAATCTCCGGCGCCGTAGAAGAAGAAGAAGAAGAAACCGGCCTATATCTGTGTCGCCTGTGTGGCGGTAGAAGAAGAAGAAGAAAAGGAAACCTCGTGTGAATTAGAATGATCTGAAGATTTTTCTCTAACCTTGGTATTTTAATTTTGAGAAGGGTAGTTTAGTCATTTTAACAGAGAAGGAGAAATATGCAATTTTTATTTAGGTTTCGGTAAATATGCAATTAAGGTTGTTTTTAAGGGGAAATATGTAATTATTCCTTTTTTATGTTATATGAAGAAATTTAATGGACTTTGTCAACATGAAAATATTAAAATAACATGAAAAAATAATGGTCTTGGTCTACCATTGATGTATAATTTGTGTCTTTTAGCATTATAATTTTTGTGTCTCATATTTAAGTCACGCTACCAATCTCTTTCAAGGAATTCTATTTAGTGGTTGAGAAACCATATCACAAATCTAGGTAACTGTCTATAATTTGTTTTTCTGCTAGTATATTGCCCAATTTTTTTAGAAATCTTTTAATTAATTTGTTGTCTAACCGAAAATTAAGGTTATCCTGTATAATATGAGTTATTAATGGTCTTTTATTCGTAAAATAGAAAAGGTAGTTATTACGCAATTTTATAGTAATATTATATTTCATAATATTATCATTGTAAAATCTTAAAGGATATAAAGAAATTTTCAAGCTAACATCATATGTGTAGTTATTCCTTTGGATCTAAATAATACATCTTGTGTTCACTTATTTATAATTTAGTAAAGATCACCAATTACACTGAGGACACACACATTCTCCATGGTAGGGCTTTAATATTTATTGAGTCTTAAGCAGTGGCAACATTTCCTTCAACACTAAGTTGCATTGTATCTTAGAATTGCAACTTAGTTCGATCACATAATACATCTAGTTAATCTATTACAAATTTTATCAAACAAATTGATACTTCAAAATTGTGGCATAACAACCTTTTACCTATTCAATTAATTACAAGGGGGCAGGGGTGTGTTAATTTTCTATTTCTTTACCATGATCTGGTTTTATACCCTTGAGGGTGAGGGATGAGGATATCCAAGATACTATTTTTGACATACATTATGGCTATTACAAGTTTATGGTGATGTCACACAGGTTTAGAATGTTCTAACTACTTTTATGGATTTGTGGGTGTAGATCGATGTTGGATCATTGTGTCATATTGTAAAGCGATGGTATTCTTATCTAAGTAGTGAGATCGACCATGCATCTCATCAATGAGTGGTCCATGAAACTTTAAGGAAATAGAAGTTGTATGCGAAATGTTTGCCTTTTGGCTTCGATCCAGCTTTGGTACAGATGGTGAAATCGGAATGAATCTATCCAAGGTAGAGGATGTGAAAGCGGATTCCTCCAAAAAAAAAAGTAGCGAGTTTAGCTTTATTCAGAATAACTCGCCATCAATGAAGCTAACCAGAAAAGTTGTTAAATTTACTTGTGATGAAGAGCAGGAGAATGCTTTTTAAGCATTTGAAGAAAAGTTAACTCGAGCACCTGGGTTATCATGGTTGTGTATTAAAACGCTTGCTATCTTAGTTTTATGCATGTCTTTATGCATTGTGGTAAAGTGGTTGCACGTGGGTTATCCTGGTTGTGTATTCAAGTGCTTGCTACCTATGGTTCATGACAATTAAAGCCCCACAAAGATAGCTTGGAATACCGTTGGCGATAAACGAATTCAAGTAGTTAATAAATCTTAGGTTAGTCAAGAGGAAACTAGTTAAAATAGTTAATATGTAGAATAATGAGACTAAGGTGCTGTTTGTTTTTGCTTATATTGTCTGCAAAGAGCTTATGTCTGCGGGCGGGCAGACATAAGCTCTTGAAGACTGTTTGTTTAAAAAAAAAAAGAAGATCTTAAAATAGCTTTTGTTTGCTTAAAAAAAAAGCTATGAATTATTGCTTCAAGATCTTCACACACCATCTTCACACACCACCAACCCTTCTTCTTCTTCCTGCCACCACCACCTCCGCCACCACCACCGCACCACCTCCGCCACCACCTCCACCACCACCATCGTCAAAACCCACCACCAATTTAGGGCTGTGAGAGATTGGGCGAGAGAGAGAGAGAGAGATCTGTGAGAGAGAGAGAGAGCTGTGAGGGAGAGAGACCGTAGTGGTGTGATGTCGAGCTGGCGACCAGAACAAGGAGGAGCCGACGCCGTTACGGCGGTTCCCCGGCCACTCACCCCAGTCCTCATGTCCGATCTATTCTAAAAACAAACCCCCACTCCTACTGCTCGTTCTCCCTCTCTGTTTTTCCGGTCGGACCATCGCGTTCCGGCGGTGATGATGAAGAATCGCGGCGACAGGTGGTTCCGTGACGGTGGTGCACCGTTTTCAGTCAATAAGAGGGCGGCGGTGATGGCGGAGGTGGTGCGGTGGTGGTGGCAGAGGTGGTGCGGTGGTGGTGGTTGTAGAGAGAGAGAGAGAGAGTTTCTAGAGAGAGAGAGCTTGTGTGTGTTGTGTGTGTGTGTGTGAAGTTGTTTTTGAAGGAAAAAAACAAACCCTCTTCTCCTTGCAGACTACAGACATTTGGGCCACATCTTCTCTTGCAGATGCCTGCAGATGTGGTTCGTAGACAACAGACATTTTACATCTGAAAAAACAAACAGCACCTAACTAACATAAAAACATAACTCAACTGTTCAAGAAAGAAACTTGAAAATGAGGATACTCAAGGCAAAAACATATGGGATTAGTTATAAAAAATCAGGATTTTAACAATCCCAACTATTGCCCATTGGCCGGCAACGGTCTCAACATCAAAAATTCCAATTGGTGGTCCCATATTTTCACATATTGGCCTTCAATGGACCTTGACTAACAGAACCCTAACGCCGCTAGTCTCCGGTTACCATAAAAATGTTTTTGGCTGGAAAACTCCATTTTGGCCGGAAAACTCAACTTTTTCGTCTCACCCTCTTTGTAACCTTATTACGCACCTTTAGGAACCTTTTCTAGTAAAAGGCCCTAATTATTAAGGTCGCCGAAAAACCTCCTTTTTTGCCGAAAAACTTCTTTTTGGCCAGAAAACTCAACCTTTTAGCCGGAAAATTCAAAGTTTTCATCTGTAGGTCCGGCTAGGAGGATCTAGTCGCCTAATCCTTGTTATCGAACACACCCGGTTGTGCGGAATCCAACCGAAGATGCTAACCGAGATCGAGAAAGTGAACAATACGTAAAGATATCAACGATTAACAGTTACGTGTATTGATTTCGACAAAGTTTCGGTACAATATTTGACAAATACAAAGCTCACCGGAACTTTCTCTCACTACACTCTCTCTCTAGTTTTCTTCCTCTGTTCTCACACACTACATTGATATTTATATCCATCACCGCACGTCTGGTCGAAGGATCAGAATTACTTATCGAAACATCATCTTTCGATCATGCATCCATCGAAGGATTATGATACGAGCTCATCGAAGGATCTAGACAATCCTTCGATGACACATCCTTCGACACAGACGTATTACACCAATGTTCCAACTGTTTGGCCTGTGCGATTGGCTCGTCAAAGGCCCAAGTTAATGGCCCAACAACCTTTCTATACGTAAAATACATGCAGATTGAAGGTTTGAGATGTTTAGCCAACTTAGTCAACATGATGACATCATCATGACATCATCATGATGATGTCATGATGATGTGGCAGCGGGAAACATCCTCGGCTCTCCGTGCTTCGCGTGTCGAACTCTGGGACGCACGACGGAGGAATGTCGTGACGTCTGGCTTGAGCCGAACCTAACCGGGTCGAACCGAACCGAGTTGAACCGAACCAAGTCGCGTCCACATAATATGTATCAACAAACTCCCCCTTGGACGCTACTCGTGAGGTTCAACTTCCATATCTTCAATGTCGAAGGATCTTCAAAGTCTTCACGTCTTGAAAGCAGAAAGTGTACCAACAAACTCCCCGTTTCATGTAGGAAGTGTGTTGACAAACTCCCCCTTAACATAAGCTCCCCCTTGAGTTATGCTCGTGAAAGTCTTGATCTTTATGAAGTGAGATCCTTGTGGTGTTGATGATGTTCAGTGGCAACTCGATCATCTTCATCATTTGATTGCCTTCACGTCGTGTCTTCATTCCGAAGCTTGTCATCGACCATGTTCTCCTAGCCTTTAGAATCTGCACATGCAAGAAATCTAAACGCGTAATGAGAACAACTGCCTGGAATATCATAAGCAACCGACACACATGTGACCATTGTTCAATCAAACACCGTCCGACAGTTTGAAAGTTTAGCAAATTTGTCAATTTTAATTTTTAACTTTCAAAACTTTGCAAATTTCGACCGTTTATGAAGATTTAGTCGTTTCGGTTTTCGTTCAGGTTTCAGGTAACGAAGACTCGAGATCCAACATCGTACGATCGAAAATAAGATAAAAATAAAATCTTTTTGGCTTTTATAAAGTTTAAATTAAAACAGATTTTAGGTGTGTTTTAATATTAGAAATGTAAGGACTGAAAGCAGTAAATAAATATATACAGACATTCTTTTTGCGAGTTTCGAGGGTAAGAGAATCATATCAGTGTATGGTCATGCCAAAACGCTCTTGTTGTTCAATTAGATAACATTAAGATAAGCATCCTATAACAATTATCGGTATTGTTGTCCACTTAAGCTCAACTTATCAGATGTAATCATGGCGAGGGGATACGTTAAGGTATGATTTATACTTACCGACCGGTGTTCATCCACATCACGACACATTCCCGTATCAAGGTATGCACGAGGGTTCATCTTACCGGTGAGTATACCGATTATCATCTGTTTGACCGTATATGATGTGAGATTCTCACTTATTTTGATTTGAAAACAAGTCCTATGTGATATAATCACTTATTGATGAGGAACTTGATTTTCGATGCATGAGGGCACAGGAGCAAGTCCGTGAACAGGTCAGTACTTTCGTACAGCAGAGAGACGAACTTGACTCCCGGAAAGAATTTGTGATATATTATCACTTATTTGGGGACATGTGATTGTTGATCACTTATTGAGGTCGAATGCAATATGTACACGTATGTATAGTATCATGGAAGATCTAGACTTGCGTCCCCGTTATTTTTCGGTAGAAGATACAACCATGATACCCAGATGATAAGCAGCATAAAGACCGAATATCTCAGAACCTCGGCAATCTCTCAAACGAAATTTCGGTACTAAGACCATATGCCAATGAATGGTTCCCACCTGGTCTTCAGTCGATTTAAGTTTATATCACCCTGCACACTTTAAAATGATTGTGAGCCTACCGATACATCTTATATAGAGCTGCTTATCGCTTTTTCATTTAAGATTTAAAGAGGTTTAGACAGACCACTGATGTACTATCATTTTCTCTTTTGCTCGCCAGGAAACTCATTTTTGCATTTCTATTGTTTTTGTGTTTTGAAATTTTTTGATGTTTTTGGATTTTCCAGTTTTGGATGTACTCCCCCTAAAATCAATAAACTAAGACAAATTAAAAACACAACGGTATTTACAAAAATGATTTTCCGATGTTGGTTTTACTCTTGCTTGACCTTAATGCCGTTTACCAGTAATAAATAGGCAAATCTTGATTTATCAAAAGCTTTGGTAAAAAGGTCGGCACGTTGGTCATCGGTGTGGACATAAGCAACATCGATTAGCCTTTTCTCAAAGCAATCACGTATGAAGTGATACTTAATGTCGATGTGCTTAGTCTTTGAATGCTGCACAGGATTTTTAGTGATCTGTAATGCAGCAGAATTATCAACGTAAATAGGAGTAGTTAGGAATTCAAAACCGTAGTCGCGCATTTGTTGTTGGATCCATAGGACTTGAGAGCAACAACTTGATGCAGCAATGTATTCAGCTTCGCATGTTGATGTAGCGACACACGTCTGCTTCTTGCACTGCCATGTGACTAGGCGATTTCCCAAAAACTGACATCCAGCCGTTGTGGATTTGCCGTCGATTTTGCATCCCCCAAAATCAGAATCACTGAATGCGATCAAGTCAAAGTTATTATCCCTAGGGTACCATAGACCGGTGTCAGGGTAACCCTTCAAATAACGAAAAATCCTTTTTACAGCTGCAAGATGTGAGGCCTTCGGGTTGACTTGATATCTGGCAAGTAGGCACGTTGGGTACATTATATCTGGTCTTGATGCTGTGAGGTACATAAGAGATCCGATCATCGCGCGATAGTATGAGGGGCTAACAGCTTCACCCTTCAAGTCTGGAGTAATTCCGTGATTTTGCGGCAATGGGGTACCGATGGGCGTTGCATCGGACATCTGGAACCGGCTCAAGATGTCACCAACATATTTAGTCTGATGGATGAAAATCCCAGACTCGGTTTGTTGCACTTGTAGGCCCAAAAAGAAGGTCATTTCCCCCATAGCACTCATCTCGAATTTATCCTGCATTACACGCTCGAAATCCCTACACAAAACATCATTAGTAGAACCAAATATAATATCATCAACGTATACCTGTACCAGAAGAAGATCTCCATCTTGTTCTTTGACGAAAAGAGTACAATCGATAAGACCTCTGCGAAATCCATTCTCCAGCAGATAATTAGATAAGGTTGCGTACCAAGCTCGCGGTGCTTGATGTAGACCATAGAGAGCTTTGTTGAGCAACCAAACCCGATCGGGATGGATAGGATCTTCAAAACCTGGAGGCTGTTCGACGTACACCTCTTCTTCTACCACACCATGTAAGAATGCACTTTTCACGTCCATCTGGTATACCTTGAAACCTTTGAATGAAGCATAAGCCAGAAAAATCCGAATTGCTTCTAGACGTGCAACAGGTGCATACACTTCGTTGTAGTCGATCCCTTCAATCTGACGAAAACCTTGAACGACTAGTCTTGCTTTGTTTCGAATAACAACTCCACGGTCATCCTTTTTGCACTTAAACACCCAACGGGTACCAATCTTCTTGTAACCAGCAGGTTTCTCTACGAGTTTCCAGACACCAAGCTTCTGGAATTGTTGCAGTTCTTCCTGCATTGCTTCAACCCATGAGCTATCTTTCAAAGCTTCTTTCCAAGTTCTTGGCTCTTCCTGTGAGACATAACACGCGAAAGACCAATCATTTTGTTGACCAGATTCTCTAATATCTGCATACAAGCCTGCATTGTTGTTGTTACGCAACATGTTTCTTGTTTGAACGCCACTCTGTACATTTCCGATGATGTTTTGTTGAGGATGGGTATTGTGAATCCTTGTCTCTGGATTATCTTGAACTGGAATATTTGTACCCAGATTGTTGAGATTGATATCAACATTCAATTCAAGGCCCGGAATTGACGAAGAGGATGATGCAGTAGCTTCAGCTGTTCTAGGGACATCCACTGGAGGTGTACCCTCTGAAATACCATGTACTGCTGTTGCTGGAGCTTCTTGATCTGCATCTAGAAATTCATCATCCTTTGAAGATTCGTTCAATTCGGAAGCATCGTGAAAATCCTCATTGTCGAGAGCATTGTTGTTCACTGAAGATGGTTCTTGATTGACAATAATGGGACGAACCAACGGTGAATCTGTTGCATTGTCACTCTCGAAAAACATCCTTGCCGCAGCATTTTCTTCAACGGCTTCAACATTGATCGAATTGAAAAAGTCATCGTACTCAAACATCCAAGGCTGACCAGGATTTCTAACTGGCAAAGTGTGCCTTTGTACTCTGACTTCAGACCATTCCTCGACCCTTTTAGTCTCTAGATTCCAGACTCTTAAGTTCGGGGTGGAATACCCAAGAAAGTATCCCTCAATTGCTCTTGCCCCAAACTTTCCATTAGGATCGATTATTGTGCACGGAGCTCCAAACGGTTCAAGATATGACAAATCTGGTTTCCGTTTGTTAATAAGCTCAAAGCAGGTCTTGTTGTGCCTTTTGACTGTAAGGACTCGGTTCAACGTGTAACATGCAGAGGACACAGCTTCAGTCCAGAATGGAATCGGCAATTGTGACTCTACCAACATAGTCCTAGCAGTCTCGATCAATGTGCGGTTCTTACGTTCAGCGACGCCATTCTGTTGAGGAGTATAAGCTGCACTAAATTCGTGAAGAATACCTTTTGAAGTGCAAAACTCCGCCATGGCATGATTTTTGAATTCAGTACCATTGTCGCTGCGTATCCGCCTAACCTTCAAGTTATAAAGATTCTCAATCTGAATGATCAAGTTTTTGATAATACCGAAGGTTTCACTTTTATGTGCCATGAACGCCACCCAAGAAAATCTTGAATAATCATCAGTTATCACCAGGCAATATTGATCATTCCTAATGCTTTTGTGCTGGACAGGACCGAACAAATCCATGTGCAAACGTTCAAGAGGAACAACCACCGTGTTGACTTTCTTTGTAGGGTGTCGCTTCTTCGTTTGTTTTCCTTTCTGGCACGAGACACAGACGTCTTGAAGATGGAAATTTTTAAGAGGAACACCATTCACCAATTCATTTGCCACCAAATGATTCATTTTGCGTAAGTGAATGTGACCCATTCGTCTGTGCCAAGAGATTGTGTCTTTTTCAGTGGCTTTAGAAACGAAACAAGTTGCTTGTGCAGACGTTGTGATAGCTTGGCTCATATCAAGGACATACAGATCATTTATCCTTGGAGCCGACAAGAGAATCCATTCTTTCGGAATTTTGAAGCCGGGTTTCAGCACATAACATCCATTAGCATCAAAGTGTACTGAGAACTGCTTATCACAAATTTGAGAAACACTAAGAAGATTGTGATCAAGTTGTTGTACAAAGTTTATCTTATCAAAGCTAACAACCCCGTTGGAAATCATTCCTTCACCCGTAATATATCCGCCTTTATCTCCAGCAAAAGCAACATAACCTCCTCTAATAGATTTGACGTCGTAGAGAAGCTTCATGTCGCCTGTCATGTGCCTGGATGCTCCACTATCAACAATCCAATGACTACTGATAGTTCCTCCTGGAACACCCTGCACATGAACTCACATAATTAGTTGGAGATGGGGACCCAAGCCATTGTGGTCTTGGGTCTTCCATTTTCATCAATGACAATAACCTCTACTCTTTGATGATTCGAAAATTGTGATGGTCCCCCTGAATTTGTGGTTATTTTAGGTTTCCAAGTCTGTTGAAATTTACCAGTTTGATTGTTTGAAAGTTTAACTTCGTGATTGTTTGAAGTTTTTGAAAATTTTGAACTTTCTGGTTTAACTGGAACCGTTTGTTTTTGAACCACTTCATTCTTAAGTGCCTTTTCAACCACCTTGACTTGTTGGCGTTTCTGTTTCTTTTCCCTTTCTCTTACAAGTCGGGGATGCTGTTTTACAGAAACAGATCGCCTTTGGTGATTGCGTTCACGGGGATCATCTTCTTTGGCTTTCAACATATGAAGATACGGGCAATTTCGAATGATATGCCCGATTGTACCACATTCAAAACATGATCTTCGTTCAACAAACCCCGAAGTATCATGTGATCGTCTTGCCGATGATGAACTTTGTGATCCCGAGGTACTAGGTTTTGAACTACTTGGTTCATTCCTTTTCATCACACTTGCTTTCTTGACAAAATCTAAGTTAGATTGATTTTCAAATGTTGCAATTTTGTCCGTTCCCTTAGATTTCACAAAGTTCACATTCTTCTTCTTCTTCTGATTCGGCTTCTTTTGACCTTGAGCCGGTGTTTTACCTTTTGGTTTGGCATGATTTTGCTGTTTTTGCACTGTTGATAATTTCTGATTGCCAAACTGTTTTCTAACTTCAGCCTTAGGGATAGGAGGGCACTGTGTTACTGTAACACGTGATCCTGTCTTTCCCAAAAACTTAGTTGTTGAATTTTCAAAGACTTTACTGATTAATGATTGATTAACATTCTTAATAGGAAAATCTTTGTCAGAATAGATTTTATCATCACCAACTAGAGTGTACAGTAAATCCACACTCTCCGACTCTTGTGCAGACGAGGACTCGATTGCAACAGTCTTAGCGGGTTTTGCAGGAGGATCACACAGAATATGATTCTCAAGAGGTATGTCCTCTTCGTTTATCACCGCATCAGACTTTGCTGAATCGGTATCATCAGACTCATCATCAGAAGAATCAGCATCCTCAATCACAACTGGAGGATCCTGATTCTGTTCAGCAGTTACAAATGTATCCGCTGACACATCTGAATCGGATGATACTTCTTTCTTGTATCCGAGCCCTGTTGCAAATTCCTCAACGTCCAAAGGAACAGATGGTTCAAAATGAGTTCTATACTCCTCATCAGGCAGTGCATCAAAATTGTTTCTTACGGGTGGTGGACATTTTTTGTACCCTATGCATGTGACATCCCGTTTCACTTTCTGAACATCAATGATGTGATCCAACACATAGCTAGAACTCAAATAACTGTCTAACTTGAGTCGGATCGCCTCACTTTCTGTTTTAACACAAGCCATTTCCTTTTGCATTACCTCAAGACGAGTTATATAAAGGTTAATGTCAGTTTGTTTTCTGGAAACCATTTTTGTCAGCTCTGTTTTATCTTTCTTTAACGTTTCAATCATTGACTTAAATTCCTTTTCATGGTTTTCATAAAACATGTTGGCTTCAGTGCACTTTGAAAGATCAACGGTCAATTTCTGATTGTGAATGAATGTCACATCATATTTCTCTTGCAAAGCCTCGTGTTTGCTTTGCAATTCACACCACCTATCATTCATAGAAACATGTTTGTCTTGCAAGTCAAACAGACTAGCTTGTAAAGCATCATGTTTGCCTTGCAACTCAGACATGTTTGCCTCTAAATCAGCACATTTAACACGCAAACTATCACAGTTATCACAACTAACAGCAGTGGGTTCATCGACACATACCTGACTGGAATCACTCTCAGATGTTGACCTTTCTGCATCAGAATCAACAACCTCCCTTGATGATTCATATTCAGATCCATCCTCGCTTGAACTTGAAGTTGTATCATCCTCAACTGAAGTTGAAACATCTTCATCTGAACTACTGTCATGTTCAGAACTGTCATTATTTCCCGAGGATTCACCATTGCTGGCATCTTTGACAATTTCAGCATACAACGCCGTTTTTGTCTGACTACAGTTCCTTGTATCAAGAGATGATGGTGCTACCGTAGAAGGATGGCACTGTGAGGCAACTGTTGGAGGAACTGGTTGAAGCGGATTTCCGTACATATCTGTTGTTCTGATAAGTCGTTGGCTTTGCTGTTGTGGTACTTGTTGAGGAACTGGTTCAAGCGAATTTCCATACATATCTGTTGTTCTGATAAGTCGTTGGCTTTGCTGTTGTGGTACTTGTTGAGGAACTGGTTCAAGCGAATTTCCATACATGTCTGTTTTTGGAGGGACCGGAACTTGGATTGGAGTGCCAAAACAATTTGTGATTGTGACAAACGCCGTTGGTCTTGAGGAAGCTGTATCCGGAGACGGAGTTCCATAATACATATCCGTATTTATCAGAGTACCCCAAATCGGATTCATTTTTTATTAAGAAAAATAATACTTTAAAATCACACCTCAAACAAACAGTTAAATACCTTCTTCAAATCTTCTGTTTAAAATTACAAGTGTCTCGACGAATAAACAGAACTCCTTCCACGAAACAAGTTAAACAGATTTAATCTTTGACGAAACGGGCGCAAGATTTGTTATGGACCAATGATTGATGAAATGGAAATTTAAAGATAAGCCCAAGGCCTTTTTTTTTTTTTAAAAAAGGAGCCCACTATGTGATAAATGAATTCAACGAAACAGAATAGTAAGTTGTTCGATAAAACAAAAACAAAAGAAAGTCATTTTCTTTTGGGCTTCTCCTTTGGGTTTTATAATTCACGAAACAAGGATGCCTTTTGTAATTTTGGGCTGATGAAACAACTCAATATTCTGGCCCAAGAGTGTCAACGAAACTGAAGTTCAAAATTGGTTGACGAAACATAAATTTTTTTTTTTTAATTATCAATTTACGAAATAAATGGGTTTTTATGGGCTTACGACACAGAATCTTTAATTTGGGCTTGTAATTGACGAAACAAAAAGTTTTTTTTTTTTTTTTTTTTTAATGTTAAAAAACTGACAAATTGTTGGGCTTCACCTAATAGTAATTAACACCGGCCCAAACCACTTCTGATTTAAAGTTAACGAAACAGTCTGACACAACACCCTTTGTCAACTCTGCACACGTCTAAACTCACCAAACAAAATGATTATTTACCAACTTGTACTGAATTGATAATATTTTATTAATCCGATCACAATTTTCAAGACACAAACCAAACAAATGTTGACTTCCAATGCTCTGACACAAAGTAGAATCACTTTTTCAATCACTTTCGGCTACACTCCTTCCCAATTCACCAACCAATGATGATGTCCTTTTTACAATTTTCAAAGCACAACACTCTTACAATTGATTTTAAAAGGATCGAAAAGTTGTGTTTGTGAAGAACAACTTTGAATATGGCAAGAACACAATGAGTTTTCTGGAAAAACTATGAGTTTTCCGGTGTCCCGACAACTTTCCGAAACGCGTTTTGCTTAAAAACTTCACTAAAAACCCACTTTTAACATGTGAAAAAGAAAAATAACAAGGTTTTTATGTGAACTTCCAGCAAAAGATGCAGATTTTCGAAGTTTTAAGCAGAAATTTTCAAGAAACACTAAACTTCAAAAACCCGAAACACACCCGAAAACACTCGGTTTTAACAAGGAAAAGATCCAAGGCTCTGATACCACTTGTAGGTCCGGCTAGGAGGATCTAGTCGCCTAATCCTTGTTATCGAACACACCCGGTTGTGCGGAATCCAACCGGAGATGCAAACCGAGATCGAGAAAGTGAACAATACGTAAAGATATCAACGATTAACAGTTACGTGTATTGATTTCGACAAAGTTTCGGTACAATATTTAACAAATACAAAGCTCACCGGAACTTTCTCTCACTACACTCTCTCTCTAGTTTTCTTCCTCTGTTCTCACACACTACATTGATATTTATATCCATCACCGCACGTCTGGTCGAAGGATCAGAATTACTTATCGAAACATCATCTTTCGATCATGCATCCATCGAAGGATTATGATACGAGCTCATCGAAGGATCTAGACAATCCTTCGATGACACATCCTTCGACACAGACGTATTACACCAATGTTCCAACTGTTTGGCCTGTGCGATTGGCTCGTCAAAGGCCCAAGTTAATGGCCCAACAACCTTTCTATACGTAAAATACATGCAGATTGAAGGTTTGAGATGTTTAGCCAACTTAGTCAACATGATGACATCATCATGACATCATCATGATGATGTCATGATGATGTGGCAGCGGGAAACATCCTCGGCTCTCCGTGCTTCGCGTGTCGAACTCTGGGACGCACGACGGAGGAATGTCGTGACGTCTGGCTTGAGCCGAACCTAACCGGGTCGAACCGAACCGAGTTGAACCGAACCAAGTCGCGTCCACATAATATGTATCAACATCATCCCAAACCTGTTTGTAACCATAGATCGGAGCTTTAAGAACCTTTTTCCGACAAAAACGTACGTTTTTCCGGTGACCGGAGACAAACGACGTTAGGGTTCTGTTAGTCAGGGTCCATTCCATTGAAAGCCAATATATGAAAAGATGGGACCGCCAGTGGTAATTTTTGAAGTCGAGACCGTTGCCGGCCAACGGGCAATAGTTGAGATTATTAAAATCCATTATTCTTAAAAGTCTAATGTGTATGAGACACGTATGGTATTCAATGATATATCCCTTTACCAAATCTAATTACTAGATAACAAATGTTCGTTTACTTGATAATGTACCCGAAATTATTATTATTTATTTTTATTTTTATACATGTAGTACTAACTTGTTAATCCAAATATGAACTCGAAATGAACATATATTTTATTGATGTGCATATATTTATGAAATTAATATTAGTTATTGGTGTTCATAGGTATACAATTGATTAATGGATAATTATAAAAAATAGAATGGTAAGAATTTATAAAAAGAAAAAAAACTTCCAAACAATATGCCCCATACGCAACAAGTCAAGTATGAGATTGTGATTGGCAAACCCCGTTTCAAACTTGCCCCATTGTCATTCCATTAGGAGCAAGCTCACCATCTCCTACGATAGTGATTAGGTTTACCCTCATCTTACGCCCAACATACCATACCACACTCTAAGAGTGCAATTATTTTATATGTTTGTTTACATTAAGGGTATAAGGGGTGGTCATCTAATGTGGAGTGATAAACTCTCTACCCAACCAATCACCTCATGCCATGTCAACCTCCCTCGTGCACTCAAACATAAGGGTGGTCCCCTTGTTAGGGGTGTTCAGAATTCGTTTCGAATTCGAAAAATTCAAAATTCGATTAAATTTGATTCGATTATCAGGAATTCGTTTCGATTATAAAAATTCGAATTTGATTCAATTCGAGTCAAGTAAATTGAATACGAATTTATAATTTCAAATTCGATTCAAAATTCGAATAAAATTATACATTTATTTATTATTTTTAGAGTAAATTTCTATTTTTGTCCCTCAGGTTTGTCCATTTTAACTAGTTTAGTCCAAAAATCTAATTTATAACAAAACCATCCCTAAGGTTTGTATTTCTTAACGTTTTTCATCCCTAAGGTTTGCATTTCTTAACGCTTTTCATCCCTAAGAATTAAATGAAAAAGCACCCTTAGGGATGAAAAGCGTTAAGAAATGCAAACTTCAGGGCTGGAATTGTTATAAATTAGATTTTTGGACTAAACTAGTTAAAATTGACAAACCTCAGGGACGAAAACAGAAATTTACTCTTATTTTTATATATAATACATATATAACTTTTATTTGGCTATACTATAAATTATTTTTCAAAATTTATTCTAAGTATTAAAATTAGCATTACCAAACCCACTGCATGGCCCATAACTAAAACCTAAGTAGTAAATCTATCAGTAGATTTCTAACCCTAAAAATATTAACTTGTGGTGGTTATTCCCAAATTCTCGTTTTGAATGTTAGACTTATGGTACTTTATTTGGAATGTTTTATGGCTGCTTTAAAACTTATGTTTCATTTTAATAGTTATTTACATGTTTTAAAAGAAACTGAATCAAATCGAATTTATTCGAATTCGATTCGAATTCAAATTTTTAATCGAATACGAATTGGGTTTTTTATTCGAATACGAATTCGAATCGAATTGGGTAGGTTTTAATCGAATACAAATCGAATTCGAATTCGAATTCAAGGAAAAATAAAAATTATTCGAGTAATTCGATTCGAATAATTCGAAAATTCGATATTCGATTCGATGAAAACCTGGCCCTCGTGAGGAGTCCATTTTTTTCAATCTTTCTATTTCTACAAATTATGCAATAATAACTAAAACATATTTTAAACAAAATAAAAATACATTAATTAAAAAAAGACATTACATTAAATGAAACTAAATAAAATTACTACTCTTCGGCTTGCTCGATGAGAGGCTTTTTTTAACTAAAGCTACTATCGCTTGAGGATAAATCATCGTCACTAATGTCGAATGGAATAAACAAAGGTATGTCATCCGCCATTTTGAAAAAAATAGGGGTATGAGATAAGTTTTGGATTATGAGAGAAATTGTTTGATTGAGATTAGTTTTGGATTGTGAGAAAAATGGTGTGTTTAAATAAAGAAAATTGCAATTTTATTTTTTATAAGATACAACGGCTAGCCGTTTGAACTCCAACAGTCATAACCCAAAGATCAAATTCAAGCCGTGACTAGTCACCGAAATCTTACACTCACTGCGATGAAGTGAGGGTAGGCAGCGGTGTGCCTGCACGACAACCACAATCACAGATCCCATTTACCGAACCCACCCCGTTCACCCTGATATTTAGAAAAGTTACTAAAAGATCATATATTGCATTTAAGCAAAGTTGAAGCCCAAATTTCACAACTTCTCCCATACAATCTCATTACATAGAACTACAATAAATAAATAAAGTGAAGTGATAAATGATGGAATATGAACACTGGTTCCATTTCATAACACACCACCATGCCTGGGAAGAAACGATGGAGTTGGCTCGTAATCGCAGTGTTAGGTCTCGTATTACTCTCAATGTTCGTTCCTCTTGCGTTCTTACTCGGTCTCCACAACGGATTTCACTCCGTTACTCACACAGGTACGTTTCATTCATCCATTTTGCCCTAATTTTGTCACTATTTTAACCAGATTTAATTCGTCCGGTTTCCGTTACCTAATTTGTAATGTTCGTTGATGTTTATCTGTAATCGATTTGAATCGAGTGAGTATAGTGATTGTACTGTTCGATGTCATATATACACACACACACACCTTTTTGATATACATTTTGTTATAGAATATGATTCTACATTCAGATCTGAACTGTTATTGTTGCTCTTTTTTTGCGTTGATTGTTATAGGTTAAATTTTTGTGGTTTGAGATTTAGAGGATTATATAGGTTTAGTGAGATTTTTATTTGATTTA
The DNA here is from genome assembly GCA_030545235.1 of Helianthus tuberosus. NCBI lineage: Eukaryota > Viridiplantae > Streptophyta > Magnoliopsida > Asterales > Asteraceae > Helianthus > Helianthus tuberosus. The sequence continues at coordinate 52,442 of JARYGA010026977.1, read as the reverse complement.
GTTTAGTGAGATTTTTATTTGATTTAGTTTAGTGAGATTTTTATTCGATTTTAGTATGAAATGATGTTTTAGAATCCAGATCTGTTCGTCCTGTTTTTGTTCTATGCAGTTAATCTCGACGATATATCGGTGCTATATCATCGATATATCGGTTATCGGCCATAGCCCAACAAATCGGTGTGCCATATCGGTCTGCATCTCGGTGAGCGATATTTTCAGCTATAAATACCGATATAGCGCCGATATTTTGCATATCTCATAGCAGTTGTCTCGCCGAGAAAGCTCGTTTGGGCCATTTTTTATGTTTTTTTAATACAAAAACTGCATTTTGGGCCATTTTTTTATGTCTCGCTGCTTAAAAAAAAACCTTAAACCGGGTTTTCGGAGCTGCATTCGTGTCCGCAGGGCGTGCTGGCACGCACGAGTTCAACCAAATTCCAGCTACAATGGAGTAGTAAATGCTTTACCTTATAAACAACCACTCACTTTATTCCCACACCAATGTGGGACAAAGTATTTACCGCCTACCTTTTGAGACTTTCTTTCCCACACCTAGACTTTCTACCACCTCTTGATGAACACTTCTTTATTTTGCATTTAATTTTATATAGGTTCTAGACTTCTAGTATATATATTGGCTCTAGATATGGATATAAATATAAATATAAATTTATATATTTATGCATGATATTATAAATTACCGATATCTCACCGCGATACACAGTATCTCAAATATCGGTCCTTGACCGATAACCGATATTTTTCCACATTTCTGTTAGCGAATTTGTAATGTTTTTTTATGTTTATTCAATACTTTGTTCGTCTGGTTGTATGTAATCGATTTGAATCGAGTGAGTGTAGTGATTGATGTAATCGACACTGGTTGTACTGTTCGATTTGATGAATACTTGTTTAGATCTGCATTTTGTTATCGTTATTTCTATTGCATTGATTATCTCAAGTTAATTTTTGTGGTTTGAGATTTCGAGGATTATATAGGTTAAGTGAGATTTTAATATGATTTTAGTATGAAATGATGTTTCAGAATCCAGATCTGTGTTATTCAGAGGTGAACGCACTATTTGATCTAAACTGTTATTCTTATTTTTTGCGTTGATTATCTCAAGTTAATATTTGTGGTTTGAGATTTAGAGGATTATATAGGTTTAGTGAGATTTGAAGACGATTCTAGTATGAGATGATGTTTCAGAATTCGGATCTGGGATATACTGATGTGAACGTCCTATTTGATGTTACTTGTGAATCTATATTGGTCAGTGAACCGAATGTAAGACGTATTATTTGGATATGATATTCTCAGGGCTTGCTACTGAGCAAAGGAAGTCTGCTAAGGGTGCTGCTTTAAGGCCACCGTTAATTAAAGTAAGGCTTTATACTCACATTTGTTTAAATTTTAGAAAGTTTACTCTGATTATCTTATGCTTGTTGTTTAACTATTTACGTTAAGAAAGATGAAAAACTATGATTAAACGAAGTGTCTATCCCCTGTAATAGTTATATGATTATTATGATATTGGTTGAACATGTGATTCTCTGTACACTGACATTATCTATTTGCAGGGAGGGCTACCAACACATGTAGATGGACTTTTGAGAAATCCTGGACCAACTGTTCCAAAGGTTCATTGCATACCGCTTTGATGGTTAATACTCAACTTTTGTACTATTAGTGTTAATCTGTTGAAAACTCACCAATCATGTTACATCCCGAAGCTATTGTTATCCACTTAGAATCTTAGATCATGCATATAAAGGCCTACTATAGTACTATTCCGATTGCGCAGTGCTTCATTACCTGAATGATTTTATGCAAAAATCTGCAGCTAGTTCATTGTTTTTGACATGTTTGATATCTGAAACAATTTTTTACTTTTTTTGTCATGAACAAATTGCCATTCTAGTTTTAACTTTTGCTTTGTTATAACTTGGGATGTTAAGTGCTAACAATTTAAATCATATTATTTTAAATGTGTTTACTGACAGTCGTATTTATATCATTTCAAAGTTAAATCATACTTGGTTTATTGCTAGTCAGGCATAAAGGAAAAAAAGGAGGTGTTCAATTAAGCCGGTTATTGGTGGTTTATTGACCTTTATAATCTATTTGGGCTAGCTAGACCCACTTACATTATAGAAGATGTCAAAGAAAGTATAAATGGAAAACGGTTGCTCTAAATAAAAGACCCTTAATTCTTCATATATCCATTAAGATGTGCATGAAAAAGTGACTTCACTCTCTCCTCAATATGGAAAATCTCAACTTTACAGTATATGTATGTTCGCCATGTTTGAAACTTGATGCGTAACTTTTTAAATATTAATCTATGTACACTCCTCCTATTGTTTTCCAAACCTAATGATAATGCGTTTGAAACTTCTTTATATTTGTATAATCATACCTATTTGATGCCATAGTTGTTAATAGCGACCATAGCGTAATTTAATTAATAAAAGTTTCAATTTACGATATCTTGCATAACTTTAGTTTGAGACCAGAAACTGATGTCAAATTTTTGGGACATACTTATATATCAGTAATAAAGGTTTTTGTCCTCTCACATTTTCAAAACCTCGTTTATATGTCAAAAGGGCAAAATGGGCATTTATAAGCATAATAACGAAACTTAGCATATAATTTAGAATACAAATGACCAAGTAACATAACCTCAGAGGGTTATACTACAACATAATGTGGTCCTAATGGAAGCTTAAAACATAGAAGAATTAAGCTCAATCGGGTCAGAACTGACAGTCAAAGCAAAAGTCAAGCTTTTGCGACTTTCGGTTGCGAACCGACCTTATACTCAGAATTGTTGGGTTGAATCTGTTTGAAAATGTTCTAATAATAACTGCTAAGTTATTAGAGTGTTAAAATATATTTATAACCTCTGTATTATTAGTTTTAATTATTATTAACAATTCTGTCCAGTTTGACTTTTTAACTAAGTAGTTTGACCCGACAATTAACTAAGCAAACGGAATAATTAGGAGGTGCCCTTTTAAGGGTTAATCGCCTACCTAATTATGGTCACATAACCATATTCATCTCGAACAGTAGCTGGACCATTTGAGTTTAAACCGAAGGTCAAAGTCAGATTACGATAACTTTGACTTTTCGGTTTTTAAATTAAGAACTGAAATAAAGAGGAGGGGCTAAGACACTTACAAAGGGTCCTAGCTATCTTTTCTACAAACTTGAGCTCCCTTCTTAATCAGGAACTTCCAGAGTAGAGAGTAGGATTGATTTCAAGTGAAATAAGCAATGAACTAGTGCACCATAAGTGCCTTTTTATACTTGAAATCCATGATTCAAGATCACACCAGGTGTTGGATCGTTCGGTGTCCCTAAACAGTCAAGTTGAGTAGTTCATCATCATTTACAAAGGCGGAATCAATGCAAACAATGTCAAACAGCTTGTTTCCTTTCAAATTATCCTTCTACCAATCAATCCTGAGCTTTTACACAATTCAGATGACAAACGGACAGCACCTCGACTCAGAACTAATGATTAGATCCTGTTTGAAATGACACAACACATGGGTATATATAGATGATGAGATTCCGCTTGAACATGCAACAGGTCGTTTCAAGCGAAATCACTTGTGTTGATTTCGCTTGAACTGCACCATGACGCTTTCAAGCGAAATTATCTCATTTAGCATGTTCTAACCCTAATTTCAACTCTGTTGTGCACTCGTTTATCCTATCTAGACATAAGACTCAATTAAGACGAAGTTAACAGACACCGTGTGCACCAACAGACTCCCCCTTGGATGTTGACGAAGTCTTCGGCGTCGAGTCTTTAGTCTTAGTCTCTTTCCAAAATAATTTGTCATTGTAAAAGCTCCCATCAATCTTTTTCTTCAAACTTTAATCTTCAATCTCCCCTTTGATTGTTGATCCAGAATGTGAACTCCCCCTTTCACATACTCCCCCTCTCGATAACCTAGGACTTTGAATTCTGGTTCAAACTTTTGACATTTTCATTGCCATGGGGATTCCTGTTACCTGCAGAATCTCTACCTAAATATAAGATATATGACAATAACAGTTTCAAACCAAACTTACCATTCTATCTCATTTGATGGATTTGTCAGAATTAGAAATACACTTAAGTATTCAGGTCCAAATTAATGACCCTGATTACTCAATTAATCTACCAAGTTCAACTTAATGACCTTAGTTGATCAGAGATAAATCACACTGACATTTAGTTCAACCATTTTCTGAAAATTTACAAGTTTCAAGTTAATGAACTTGCTTCAACTTTTCATTTTCACAATTAACAAATTAAGCTCCCAACTCATCATCCAGTTCAGAAACTTCATGCATCTGCTCCAATTTGTGAATCTGAAGATAAACTCTCCACTTTGGTTTGTCGGAATATAAAGCAGAAGTGTAAAATATTTTTGGATTTTTAATAAAGTTCTAAACTAGAAAATGAATTACAGAAATAAAATGCAGTAAAAGTAAACTATTTACTAATATATTTTTGGCGAGCGTGTTAGGGAATCATATCAGCTATTCGACAAGTCACAAGTACCATTAAGCTTTAATTACATACTCAGAATTAAACAATTCGCTTAGATTGTCCATATACTGATCCACTTAAATTCTCACACAATTTTCAATCTGTCCAGGATACGGATTAGGTGTTTTAGAGACTTTAACTCATTCATGTGTCCCACCTCTTGAATATACTCCCGTATCCAGATCTCAATATTCAGTCTTACAGGTGAGTATACCACAGATGATATCTGTAAGGGAATAAATTACAATCGAAACCATGAGAGCTCAGGTCAGAACTTCCGTTCAGCAGAGAGATGACGGTTCGACTTGGGTGTGTCCCCTTTAGAGGATCTTTTTTACAACAGCATTGATTAGTAATTTTATTGACTCATCAATTATGCTGAGGGCGGCGCTATATTTCAAGCATGCGGTAAAGTATTCTCCGGGGACTAGGCCATTGCTTCCGCAAAATCAGAAGTCCCGGGATAATACCCCAGATATCACTGAGTATAAAGACCTAGTATCTCAGAAAGAGGGATCTTTCAAACAAGATTTCAGGGGTTACCTATATATCCAAATAGTATTCCCCACGAAATAAGTAAGTAAAGATTTAGGTTTATATCCCGAACAAACCTACTAAATGTGTAAAAACCTATCGTCATATCATTGGCGAGACTGTTTAACGCATTTAAACATTACAATTCTTTAGCATACCGTAACTGTCAAGCCGATGTACTATCATTTTCCCTTTTTACACAAGCTCTTTTCTGGTTTTCTATTGTTTTTGGATTTAAAAAAAAATATCTCATGTTTTTGTATATTTGACATTTTTTATTGTTTTTGTATTTTCTGAAAATATTACCCTATACCTCCCCCTAAATACTAAAACAAGTAAAAAATCGACAAACCATTGCAGATTGCTTCTCAACATCATCTACAATGTCTCCTTCATCAACGCCAAGAATCTCTTCCAACACCGATAAAAGCTTCATACCGTTCAGTTTTAGCAAATACTGAAAACGAGTTTTATCAAATGCTTTGGTATGTAAATCAGCTTTTTGCTCGTCAGTGTGGATTTTCTCAATTCGTATCAACTTCTTCTCGAAACAATCGCGAATGAAGTGATGACGAATTTCAATGTGTTTGGTTTTAGCAGGATTTTCGTTATATTTATCGCTGCCTCATTATCAACAAAGATAGGGGTGTTTAGAAATTGCAAACCGTAGTCGCGCATCTGTTGCTGGATCCACAAGATATGAGAGCAGCAGCTGCTAGCAGATACATACTCAGCTTCACATGTGGATAAAGCCACGGAGGTCTGCTTCTTACACTGCCAGGTGACCAAACGTGGTCCGAAAAACTGACATCCCGCTGTTGTTGATTTAGCGTTAACTTTGCAGCATCCGAAATCGAAATCGGAATACCCTTCGAGCGTGAAGTCGCCTTCTCTTGGATACCACAACCCCAATGATAGAGTTCCTTTAAGATAGCGTAATATCCTTTTCACAATCACCATATGCGAAGCTCTCGGGTTAGATTGAAATCTTGCTGCGAGGCAGGTTGGATACATAATATCGTGTCTTGAAGCTGTCAAATACATCAGCGATCCAATCATGGAACGATATAGCGTTTCATCTACCTTCTCTCCGATGAGATCAGGGTTTATCCCATGGTTCGTTGCTAATGGGGTGGAAGCTGGAGTAGAACCTGACATCCCGAATTTCTCCAAGATACCATGAACGTACTTCGTTTGATGTATGAAAATTCCTTTGGGTAGTTGATTAACCTGCAGTCCCAAGAAGAATTTCATCTCACCCATCGATGACATTTCGAATTTCTGCATCATAACTCATTCAAAATCTTTGCACAGATTCTCATTTGTAGACCCAAATATGATGTCGTCCACATATATTTGAACTATAAGAAGATGACCGTCGACCTCTTTGGTGAAGAGAGTGGCATCCACTTTTCCTCGGATGAAACTGTTGGCTAGAAGGTGTTGAGACAATGTCTCGTACCAAGCTCTTGGGGCCTGGTGTAAACCATACAGCGCTTTATCCAGCAAATAGACCTTGTCTTTGTGGATCGGATCGGTAAAGCCCGGTGGCTGACCGACACATACCTCCTCTTTTACCTTCCCATAGAGAAACGCCGATTTCACATCTAGCTGATAAACTTTGAAGTTTTTCCACGATGCAAATGCTAAGAAGATTCTGATCGCTTCTAGTCGAGCAACTGGAGCATACACTTCGGTGAAATCTATACCCTCCTGCTGACTGAAACCCTGGACTACGAGTCGAGCTTTGTTACGAACAACAACCCCTCTATCGTCTCTCTTGCATTTGAACACCCACTTGGTGTTTATCTTCCTCTGTCCATCAGGCAAGTCTACTAACTTCCACACACCTAACTTCTCGAATTGGCTCAGTTCCTCCTTCATCGCATTGACCCAAGAATCTTCAGTAAGCGCCTCTTTATAAGTCCTTGGCCCTATCTGCAAGATAAAACAACTTAGTGAAAAGTCAGTTTGTAAAGGAGCAACTTTTGAATAAAAACATGTAAGCCCTTGATCAAGTTGTCTTCTAGTGCGGACGCCTGACTGCAATTCTCCAATTATCAACTCCTCAGGATGGTATGAAAGTGTTCTTGGCATCACCTCGCCTGGAACATCTACCTCGCCTTCCAAATTTGTGATATTCTGATTTGCACCTTGTTCATTGACTGGAACTGTTTGACTTGAACTCTGGATTTGCTCCCCCTCAGAATCTGAATATCCATGATCAAATACCGGTCTATCATTAGATTCTTGATTATAATTGACTGCTGTCTAATTATCATGAGCAACTTCCTCTTGTTGAATATCATCATGTTCTCCAGCATTACTTGGATCTGCTTCATCGTCATTTGAAGTTTGTTGTGGTCGCCTTAAATACTCAGCTGGGAACCTTTCCTGCGATTCTTCATACTCTCTCAGAATATCCAACTCATCAAAGAAATCTTCTTCTTCCTTTTCTTCTTCCATGTCAAACGAATCCCACAATTTATCATAATTAAAACACCATGAGTCACCGGGATTCTGTGGCGGCATAGTATACACCTGACACTCAACATGTTGTGCTTCGATGATCTGCTTCAAACTTGGAACAAAGACAAGTTTCAATGCACTAGCATAACCCACAAAAATTCCTTCAAAGCTCTTTGCACCAAACTTTTCAGAAGGTTCCAGAACTGTGCAGGGAGACCCAAATGGTTCTAAATACTTCAGGTTCGGTTTCCGATTGTTGATCAGCTCGAAACATGTCTTGTTGAATTTCTTCACAGTGAGAACCCGGTTCAGTGTATAGCAAGCGGCTGACACTGCTTCTGCCCAAAAATTGACTGGTAGCTTTGAATCAGCAAGCATCGTCCTGGCCGTTTCGATTAGTGTCCTGTTCTTTCATTCTACTACTCCATTTTGCTGCGGAGTGTAAGGAGCACTAAATTCTTGCAGTATACCTCTCTCATCACAATATTCTTCCATCTTGTTGTTCTTGAACTCAGTAACGTTATTACACCTGATTCTTCTGATACGGGTTTGGTACAAGTTCTCTATTTTTCTGAACAACGCCATCAAACTTTCAAACGTCTCATCTTTAGACTTCAAGAATGATACCCACGAAAATCTGGAATAATCATCAGTTACCACAAGACAGTAGAGATCCCCTGTAATACTTTTGACGTTTACTGGACCAAATAAATCCATATGTAGTCTCTCCAACGGTCTGGAAACTGAATTGACTTTCTTTTGAGGATGTGATTTATTCTTTTGCTTGCCTTTGACGCAGCTAATGCATTCCCCTTCAAGATGAAAACCTTTAATGTGAACTCCCAGAACTAAATCATTATGCACCAGGTGATTCATTTTTCGTAGGTGAATATGGCCCATCTTTCGATGCCATAACTTTTATTCTTTCTCCGTTGCTCTTGACACGAAATAGTGGGCTTGACCCGTGGTTGTAGTAGCTATGCTCATGTCCAACACGTACAGATCATTCGCTCTAGGTTCCCTCATGATAATCCATTCTTCGGGAACAACAAATCCTGGTTTCAATATCAAACATTCTTTGTCTGTGAAGTGCGTTGTATACTTCCTATCACAGATTTGCGAAATGCTTAGAAGATTGTTTTCAAGCTCGGCGATGTAGTTAACTCTTTCAAACGTTACAATGCCGTTGGATAACGTTCCTTTACCAACTATTCGACCACCTTGGTTACTTGCGAACCCTACATAACCTCCATTGAAATTTCGAACATCATACAGCAATGCTGTCTTCCCTGTCATGTGCCGAGAAGCTCCACTATCCATAATCCATCGTGAAACGGATCTTGGAAGCTCCTGCACATATCACAAACATTTAGTGAGATTTTGTTGCCACCCAAGACTCTTTTGACTCGGGTAACTTGACATTAATGTGAGATTTTCCAATATAAAGTGGTGGAAAGTTTTTGTCATTCATCTTCAAGCTTTCCTCAGATCCAACCTCAACCTTTTTGTATAAAACAAACTCATCTTTCTTAGGTTGACCACTTGGTTGATCTTTCTTTTGAACATTCTTCTTCTCTGGTTGAGTAGAAGATTGTTTCTCCAACTTTTATTAATAATCCAAAGGAACATCCATCTTTACCGGAGTGGTAGAAGACGATTGTTTTTCCGACTCTGAAACCTTTGGTTTAGATGAACTTTTTGGCCTCCATGTTTGTTGAGATGATGCAACCCGTTTGTAAAATTTGTCATTTTTAGTTTCCGACTTCTTAACAGGTTCAGATTTGAATTTTGTTTTCTCATTTTTCAAAATTTTCTCAACACCCAATGGAGCTTTGCCTTTTGTATCAACCTTCCATTTTGAACTCTCAGCAACTTCAGACTTAGGCTTAAAGTTGGTACACTTTCGTGCAATATGCCCAACTTTGTTACATTTGAAGCATGTACGAGTATCAACTACTCGACTTGTGCCTTTAGTCTGAGACTGCGATGCTTTCTTCTCAAAGAATTCTTCATTTGTTTTCGAAAAAATCTTAGATTCTTCAACAGAAAGTGAACTCGAACTTGATACAAACACTTTCTTCTCAGCAAACCTTCTGTTTTGAACATTTTTCTTTTGAAAATTCTTACCACCCTGACAACCACCCGACCATTTGTTTCAATTGTTGTTATAAAAACGTGGTGGAACAACAGGTTTCTTGTAATAAGCTTTATCTTTTTCAAAATTCATTTGCCTCTTTGTCTGATTCAAACCTTCTACTTCAGACAAATCAATTTCAACCAGTTTGAAAACATTTTTCAATTTGTTCACATTAACATTCTCCAATGCAAACTCAGAATCCGAATACAACTTATCCGATCCCGACATCTTGTACATGACAAGAGTAGGTTCTTAATTTTAGTTGTTTTTGGATTTTGGTTTCGGAATATATTTATCCAGAAAACACTCTTCATCCTCAACTGAATCACTATCCGACTTCAAAACGCTTTCAGCCATACCTTTCACAATATCAGTTTGAACACTATCATCGGATGAAGAAAATGTAACATCAATTGACTCTGGAAGTTTTATTTCATTTGTTTCATTTTCATCATTAACCAACCCAGACTTTTTCTTTGAATAATTGTTTAAAACTGGTGGTGGAACTTGTTGAAACCCAACCCCAGTTCCATCCGAGTAAACATCTTCGCCTGCTTTGTTTTTCCCGATGGGTTTGGGAACAATGTGTTGCAAAATAAAGCTTGCGGAGTTGTATGCGCTCATTCTCAATCTTAGCTTCTTCAAATTGAAGCTTCAACTTAGCAATCTCATCCGGTTGTTGGTTGATTTGCTCTTCTTTGTATCTAAGAACAACAGTTAAATGCTCATTTTCTTTATTGGTTTTACCATTTCTTTCATCAGAATCCTTTACCGTTAGTTTTAATTTGTCAAAATTTTCTGAGATTTTACGATTTTCAAGAACCAATTTTTCATTTTCTTTCTTAATTCTTTCTACTTCAATTTTATCATTTTCAATTCTCCCAGTTAACTTGTTAGCTCGATCGTTTGAAGCTTTGAGCATTTTATCACGGTCTAGAATCTGATCTTCAACCTTTCTGACTCTTTTTGTTAGTTCTTCAACCTTGGTATCACTAAGGTAAGTGAGCGTACTACAAAACTTGCAGTTTTTCATGCAGCCTTTGCAGTCACTAACACCTTTGACTTTCTTACCTGTCTCATTTGTTGAACTGTTTGGACTGACCTTGCTTTTAGACTCAGATTCAGACTTAGAGTCTACCTCAAGTTCTTTTGCAGCAAACACTTTATCAGCCATCTTTCCCAAGTTTTCAGCTGTGAATTCTTGAGAAGTATCGATAATCCCATCATCAATCTTCTTAGACTGCAGCATCTTCTCTGTTTCTTTTTCTTTTTCTTTTTCTTTTTCTTATTTCTCTACATCTTTCTCTTCTTCACCTCCCCACCATCTTCTTTGTCTGCCATCTTCTTCTGCTTTGAATTCCTCAATGAAAACTTCTATACTAAAGTTTTTGCATCAATAGCAATGTTTCCTTGAGGATCCATATAACATTCTCTAACAGCATCCCATCTTTTTGCTTTCTTTGCTTCACTGTACACCCTAGATAATCTTATCATCTTGAATTCTGCTTTCTGCTTTCTGGCTTGGTATTTTTCTTGCTTAGTCTTGTGTCTTTGAAAGGAACTTCTTCTTCTTTTGCTACAAATGCATACCCTACTGCATCTTCCTCCGGTAACACATCACTCCAATCGTATCCCTCATCATCATGAATGACAGCAAGAGCTCTTGATTTCTCTTTGGGGGCTTCCTCAAGCTGCTTCATTCTGGGGGGTTCTGATTTATTCTGATGATAGATCGCTCTTTTGTAGTAATCTTCACGGAACGGATTTGCAATATCATCAGCAGGAGCATTAAGACACTCACGTTTAAAGTGTCCTTTTTGCTTAAATCGGGAACACGTGACCTTTGATTTGTCAAAGCCCAATTTGGTGGAAGGTCCGCCAATTGAATGTCTCCCAGTAATCTCCATAAATCGTTGCGCTCTCCGGACTGCACTGGCCACACACCACCTGATGTCAATTAGTTCCATCTCTTCAGGATCTATTTGATCATAGTCCTCTTTAGTCAGGTTGGTGTTTCCAATCTTGCCCGCCACGAGGCTCTCGTAAGATTCTAACACCGAAGCTAAGAACACCATCTGCTGTTTTGCTGACTCTTCACTAAAATTTTGTGCGTTCTTCAGATCAACAGCGATGTTACATTGGAACAGATTCTTTGATGCAGATTGGCTTGGATTTGAAGAAGATCCACTATGAAAACCACTGTAAGGAGTTTCTTGATTCACATTTTTTGAACTCTCTGCAGAAAATGCTGTTCTTGGAGAACCAGTCTTTGGTAGATTTCCTCTGTAGTACAATTCCACGTTCTGCTGATAAGATGAATTGTTGACTTTGCTAGACTTCTTAATCTCCAACTCGTGACTCTCTAGTCTCTCGATAAGCAGATCCACTGTCATCTCTTCAGACTTAATAGTATTCTTCAACATTAACGCAAAGTACTGCCAATCTTGTTCATTTGGCAATGAATCGAACAATTTATCAACCAACTCTTCTTGGGTATATACAATTTGGTGTCTTGCTAGCTCCAATTTCAGATGCCCAAATCTCTCAATCATCTTCGAAACCGACTCGTTCTTTAAACAACCAAATAGATCAAACTCTTTTCTTAGCAGTTTCTTTTTGTTTTTTACTATTTCAGCACTGCCTACACACTTAACCCTCAATTTTTCCGAAAGATCTTTTGAATTTACATATTCAATCAATGAAATTATATAATCCCTCACAGACTGATGAATTAACGCGATGCATTTTTGTTCAGCAATATATCTTTCAATGTCATCAGGATCTGTCAAACTTTCACCAAATCGTTCTCCTCTAGTGTAACCATTCTTTAAACTTTTCCAGCTTTGATATGCAAAAGCTTCAAGCCACTCATCAAATCTTGTAGCCCACCTATTATAATCTTCTATCGCCAACAACTTTGGAGGTTTGTTATACGTCCCATACGCACTTTCAACACTTAATGTATCCAAAAGAGTCTTTCTCGCACTCGGGGCTTTCTCATTTGTGTTATTCGATGTGTCGTTTGAAGTATCATCCCCACTATCTCCAGCAAAGGCAAAAATATCACAAAATGGATTGAAATCATCCATCTTCACGTACCTGAAATGATCAATAAACACTTAGAAAATTCTTGGTTTTGAAAAAGACAGATTCAAGTGGAATCTGTTGAAGCGAAATCAGCTTTAAAGCAATATAGCTTTTCAGGCGGAATAGCAATACAAATTCAAGCGAAATCGGGTTGCTTGAAGCGAAATCTCTTATTTCGCTTGAACTTTCAAGCGAAATCTGATCTTCAAGCGAAATCAGAAAAGATGAGCTATTTTCAAGCGAAATCTGTTTAAATTGTACTTTTCAAGCAAAATCACCAAGGTAGTTCAAGCGAGATCAGTACGATGTCAGCATTTACGAACAGATTTTCAAGCGAAATCTCGTTTTAGATCAAGTTTTAAGCTGATTTTAGGTCCAAATCTTTCAAGGATTAGTTAACACTATGTTTCGCTTGATATATGTTAAAATCAGGTCATTTCAACCGTAAAAATATGTTCAAATCAGAAAAGAATGTGTAGAAGTGAGAGAATCTGGTAAAATCAAGCTGAATTGGTATGAACTCCTCGTCCTGAGCTCTGATACCACTTGTTGGATTGTTCGGTGACCCTAAACAGTCAAGTTGAGTAGTTCATCATCATTTACAAAGGCGGAATCAATGCAAACAATGTCAAACAGCTTGTTTCCTTTCAAATTATCCTTTTATCAATCAATCCTGAGCTTTTACACAATTCAGATGACAAACGGACAGCACCACAACTCAGAACTAATGATCAGATCCCATTTGAAATGACACAACACATGGGTATATATAGATGATGAGATTCCGCTTGAACATGCAACAGGTCGTTTCAAGCGAAATCACTTGTGTTGATTTCGCTTGAACTGCACCAGGACGCTTTCAAGCGAAATCATCTCATTTAGCATGTTCTAACCCTAATTTCAACTCTGTTGTGCACTCGTTTATCCTATCTAGACATAAGACTCGATTAAGACGAAGTTAACAGACACCAGGTGCACCAACACCAGGTGTAATGGGAGTGTTTAGGATCACCCCAGATGTCCTAGTTAACAGACAACATGTTTCGATTTGGAAGGGTTAAAGGCGGTCGAACAGGCTGCAACCAGCAGCTGTCAACATTCTGCACAGCTGGGCGTCTGTCGCGGGCCGCGTAGGATTCATAGGGGGTCTACGCGCCCTGCGACAACCTTGTGTTCAAGTTAAAATGTTTCAACTTTTGGCAGTTTCAGTCCCTGGTCCCTTGTAACTTTATTTAACTTCATTTTAGGCATAAAAGGCCCTTGTAGTTAGTTTATAGAAGATCGTGGGAGTGTAACCAAACTCCATTAGGCCCGGTTTCGTTAAACGATCACTGATAATATAAGTTTCTAAACATTGAAGCTTTTAACCCAAGTTCTTGAAAACTTGCATAACGATCTCGAAACCATGTGAAACTGATATCATTTATTCTTGAGAGTATATTTGAATATTACGAAGCTCCGGTTTTGTTAAAAGGTCACCCAGAGGTAAGAATTAACATGTTGACACGTTTAACCCCTGTAGTTTATAATCTTTCGATTATTTTCACAAACGTCTTCTTATATTCAAATAATTACTCGTTTAAGAATATATTCTTCGTGTATGGTCATTCAGAGGCACAAGTTTGGCATGTTGATACATTTAGTCCCTTTGGTTTCATATTTTAATCGTTTGTCCACTTTAGTCCTCTAAACTCAAACTTTCACATATTTAGAGTTTAGGACACGTGTCTTTACATAATTGGACACATTTTTACGTGGTGTTACACCGGTGGTTGGGAATGGAATGAACATTATTATCTCCTTGTGTGGGATACGGGTAACATTACCTCCTTGTCTGGGATACGGGTAACATTGTCTCCTTGTGTGGGATACGGACGATTATTTTACTATTTATACTACACATTTTATACCGATTAATCGTCGAGGCCAATGGCGAACGGGATATTAGTTAGTAGCACTATTAGGTCTAACAAACCTCACACCGTGCCGCAGAGGACGAGAGTGAACTGTTATGCCTGGGCAATAATCAATGATGATAGACATTGACGTGGGGCACTAAACATGACTACAATTAGTTTCGGTATGGCTTGAGTTTAGTAGCTTAAAAAGGTGGGGTAGCTCCCCATGACATGTTTTATAAAACAGAGTAATTTAACAACCTACCTTTTGAAAACAACACAGATAAACTATGAACTCGCCAACTTTATGTTGACACACTACTGTATGCTTGCAGATCTACAGGTACAGCTGTGGATGGACGTTGCAAACGAATGAAGTGTGTGTGGTTTGGAAAGTGGTACGTTTTGTACATTTGTCTAAATTGTGGGTTCTAACTGTGATAAGTTTATTTTACATTTCCGCTGCAAACATAAAGTACATTTTTAAAAACTTTTAAACTAAATCACCAATTGTATCATTTGGAATAATTTACACACTTCGTAAATGGTTCAAAATAGTTAGTGGCTGGATCCTGGGCAGTCGCCCGCCTCGCGGTAATACTCCGCATGTGGGAAATTTGAGGATGTGACAACAATCTTTTACCGATTCAAATAGTTACAACGGGGCAGGGGCGTGTTAATTTTCTATTTCTTTACCATGATCTCGTTTTATACACTTGAGGGTGTGGGATAAGGATATCCAAGATACTATTTTTCACATACATTATGGCTATTACAAGTTTATGGTGATGTCACACAGGTTAAGAATGCTCTAACTACTTTTATGGATTTGTGGGTGTAGACCGATGTTGGATCATTGTGTCATATTGTATACCGATGGTATTCTTATCTAAGTAGTGAGATCGACCATGCATGTCATCAACGAGTGGTCCATGAAACCTTGAGGAAATAGAAGTTGTATGCGAAATCCTCTAGGTTTCCCTTTTGGCTTCTATTCAGCTTTGGTACAGATGGTGAAATCGGAAGGAATCCATCCAAGGTAGAGGATGTGAAAGCGGATTCCTCCAAAAAAAAAAATTAGCGAGTTTAGCTTTATTCAGGATAACTCGCCATCAACGAAGCTAACCAGAAAAGATGTTAAATTTACTTGTGATGAAGGGCAAGAGAAAGCTTTTTAAGCATTTGAAGAAAAGTTAACTCGAGCACGTGGGTTATCATGGTTGTGTATTAAAACGCTTGCTATCTTAGTTTTATTCATTGTGGTAAAGTGGTAGCACGTGGGTTATCCTGGTTGTGTATTCAAGTGCTTGCTACCTATGGTTCATGAAAATTAAAGCCACACAATTAAAGATAGCTCGGAGCTGCATTCGTGTCCGCAGGACGTGCGGGCATGCACGAGTTCAATTAAACTCCAGTGCAGAAACTCATTTTTTGCAACCCCCCCCCCCTGCGCGCGGGTAGGACTTGTGGTAAAACATGTCATAAAGCTACAATGGAGTAGTAAAGACTTTACCTTATAAACAACCACTAACTTTGTTCACACACCAATGTGAGACAAAGTATTTACCACCTTTTGAGACTTTCATTCACACACCCAACATATAAGTCATTTGCTACTAAATATTAGTTTTTGTTAAATATACATGTAAAATAGCATATATACAAGGGTATTTTGATGTAATATACATATAAAAACTTTCAAAAATCTTTTTTCTAGTGTAATCGCTATTTATAAAATAGCCGTCGCTATTTGTCGCTAATCGCTACGTAGCCTATAGGTGCCTTGTCGCTATTTGTCGCTATTCGCTATCGACAACTATGTTTGACGCTTATGTACGCTCATGCTCCTTTTGAGGATTGATTTCTAAATTAAATGGTAATGCGTTTTTATCAACCCTAAGGTACCTGACTCTCTTTAGTAATCATTTTTTGACTTCAGGCCTTTAGGCAGAAAAGTTATACTTTTGTTGATGAAAGAAGGAACCTGGAGATGATTTAGCTAATTACCTCATTGTCATGTATGTTGTTTTTATCAGGATTTTAGAAAGAACGTTGTCAAGAAAACTGAGAACAAAACCACTAGTAGATCATCAATCTTGGAATGTGTCCTTTTTATGCTTTTAAATCAATTTAGTTTTCTTGGACTTTGACCCGGTCTTTAAATCAAGATAAGAAATGGATGGCTGGGGTTTAATATGGGTACACCGTGTTCTGGATCGACCAATAGCGGCGACATATGGCCTGTCGCCGCTATTAGTGTCTACGCTATTACCCGTTATTCTTGTGGTGGTAATTAAAGAATATAAACCACAAAGTTAGTAAATCCAGAAGCCAAAAGATCCATTTCCAAACACAATCAGAATGGTCAAACGTCTCAGAAGTGGCTTAAACTCATTATCAAATAACAAAACGTCATCGATCTTGTCATCTGCATTGTGCAACCAACTCGTGTTCTTTGATCTTAGAATAGGTTGACCTCGGTTTTATAGATATTTGTTATTGGTCTAGTCGTCAATGGGCCCTAGTGCACTTGAGATTCTTATATCTAGTTGAGAAAAATGATGCAACTGAGTATTGAAAATAAAGTAGGGCTGAGCAAAATTTGGTCTGACCAAGTAATTCTGACCTAGGATCAAATCCATTAAGCATTTTCGGTTCGGTTCTCGGTCTTAATTTTGGGGCGAACACTACTACAAAAGGTAGCATTAGACGGTGTCAAGGATTTTTTTAGACGGTGTTAAAGTAATAACACCGTCTTAAAACCAATACCAATAGCTCTTTTTAATAAAATATTCAATAAAATTCAAAAGAACACCGTCTAATGCTTAAACACCGTCTTATACTGTTGATACATATTTTGTGGACGCGACTCGGCTCGGTTCGACTTGGTTCGGTTCGACCCGGTTAGGTTCGGCTCAAGCCCGACGTCACGACATTCCTCCGTCGTGCGTCCCATAGTTCGACACGCGAAGCACGAAGCGCCGCGAGCCGGTACCCGTCGCCGCATCATCATGATGTCATGATGATGTCATGAGGTTGACTAAACTTCACAAATATGAAAATATGGTTCATGTACGTGCATGGCATGAACAATGTGACATGGGCCTTCACTGTTTGGGCCAAAGCCCAAGTCGACGAAACAACATCTAGTCGACGAAACAAGTTGAATTACGTCGACCAGATTCCATTCGTTGACCAGCTCCTTGTTTCGTTGACCATTTATGTGATTCGTCGAGTCTTAGTTTGATTCGTCATGTACTGTGTGTCTGTGTATATAAATAGAAGGTTATCCTTCTGTTTCTTTAGGAGATGAACACAGAGACAAGAGAATACACACACGAGAGCTAGAGAGAGAGTTTGCAAAATACATTTGTAAACATTGCTTTGTAACTGAACCTTTCATACGTATTAATACAGAGGTGTTAATCGGTGAATATTGTGTGTCGTGTATTTGCGTGTTCTATCTCGCTTTGCTTTCCCGGTTGGATTCCGCACAACCGGGTTGGTTCGTACACAAGGATTAGGCGAATAGATCCTCCCCTAGCCGGACCTACAAGTGGTATCAGAGCCTTGGCTCTTTCCTTGTTAAAACCGAGGTGTTCTTGCTGTTTTTCGGGTTTGAAAAGTTCATCTGTTCTGGAAAAACATCTTAAAATCGGGTTTAATCTTGTGTTTTTGCTTTATGTTTTGTTAAAAACCGTGTTATTCTCATGCTCACATGTTAGTTTTTGGTTTTTATTAAACATTTTAGCAAAATCGTTTGTTTCGGAAGGTTTCGTTTCACCGGAAAACTGATAGTGTTCTTATCATCTCTGAAAAACTTTGCTATTTTGGTTTAAATCTTGTTGCTTTGTTGGAAGTTCTTATAAAAATCACTTTTTCTTTCATGTTCACATATTAGAAGTTGATTTTTAGTGAAGTTTCAAGCAAAACCGGGTTTCGGAAATTTGTAAGTTCATCGGAAAACTCATATTTCTGGGTTGTGTTCATATCAACTTCATAGTGTTCTTCAAATTGTACACCTTTTTGATCTTTGAAAGCTACTTGTAAAAGTTGTTTGTGGTCTTGAAAATTGTGATCAGATTAATAAAATATTATCATTTCAATATCAAGTTGGTAAAACACTCATTAGGTTAGTGAGATAGACGTGTGCAGTTGACAAAGGAGTCTTGTGTCAGACTGTTCCCACCTACTAAATCTTCTTTTTCGGCGAATCAACTTTTTCAACCAATCAGAAACTTTTCAAAAAATTTTCGACGGATCAAAACATATTGTTGGGCCTGTTTCGTCATTCACAAGCCCAAGATCATCCCTTGTTTGGTCGAATTAACAAAAGGTCCAATTCATTCATTAGTTTGTTTCGCCGTTTGTTATTATAACAAAAATTTGGGCCTGTTTCGTGACAAGCCCAACAGTATCAAAGCCTCTTTGTTTCGCCGGGTTTGTTTTCAAACAACTAATGTGGTTTGTTTCGTGGTAATAGCCCAATATCCTTGTTTCGTTGATCACTAAAAGTAATTTTCTGTTTCGTCAAGATAAGATTTCAAAATCTGTTTCGTAGAAAATTGTTTCGTCGAAACACTTTGTTAAATTTAAACAGAAGGTTTGTAATTGTTATTTAACTATTTGTTTGAGGTGTGATTTTCAGGTATTCATTTTTCTTGATCAAAAATGAATCCGATTTGGGGTACTCCGGTAAATACAGATATGTATTATGGTACTCCGTCTCCGGATAGCGGAAAGTATAGAAACACGAGTTTGTCTCCTTCGTGGGCCGAATCTTCCGCACCGGTATCTTCACAAGCTAATGCAATTTCTACCGGTCAATGGGCATTCGTATCAAATCAAACTTCAAGTATTCAAAGCATTCTCTTAAGCGAGAGCGAAACCGGAAGTTTGAATCGGCCTCCAAAGTTGATGCACTTAAGCGAATATCCGGGATGGTTTGGCAGATTTCATACATACGTCCTTGGACAAAACACGGAATTGTGGTTACGTTTCACCATAGATTTCGATCAAACTATCGAGGTTGCCGCTTCATCTGCTGCAACATTTGCCGATCTTTCGGAAGATCAGAAGAAAGTCTATGATTTAGAGAAGAAAGCTTATGCCATTCTTACTCAGGCATTAAGCAAGGATATTTGTCAACTTCAAAACAACAAATAAGTTGTGGGACGCGTTGAAGACGAGAGGTGTAGGAAACGAAGCGACTCGCCAATTGAGACAAGGTCTACTCAAGAAAGAGTTTGATGGGTTTACATGCATGGATAAAGAATCTTTGGGAGATTTGACGAGTCGATTTTCTCATTTGTTGACTGAAATGGGAACTTTTGGAGTGATAACGACTCCAATCGAAATTGTCACCAAGTTTGCTGATGCTTTGCCACCACAATGGAGTAATTTCTTGGAAATCCTAAAGCTCAATGGCATTTTGGCTACAACAAACTTCAATGACTTTGTTCAACTTCTGGAGAATAAAAATCAGGAAGAAACCCTTAAGGCGAAAAGGGTCATAGTGCCACAGAATCCTGAGATGTATTATGGAACTCCTAGCGCTCCTGCAATACAAGTGCGACATGATCCTGAGATGTATTATGGAACTCCTAATACTCCTGCAAGACCTTCTTCACACGCTCCAATACAAACAGCGTTTGTGTCTAGCACAGATATGTATGGCAATCCTATCCAAGTTCCGGTCAAGCCTCCTCCAACAACAGACATGTATGGGAATCCACTTCCTGCTCAACAACAAGCATGTTATGGAAGCACATCATCTGCTGGTCAGCAATCCAAGCCAAATACAGTGCGGCTCGACACCTCAAGCTTTTCTAAAGTCAGTGTGGAAGTAGCAAAGGAACACATGGAGCTGCTAAACAATTTGGTGAGCGCATACTGTGGATTAGTGGAAGGTCAGATTGGCAACATTAATCTGGCACAAGAAGACTATCAGCAGATTGATAAGGAAGAGATGGATTTGATGGATATCAAATGGGCCTTTGCGAGTGCTGTGAGGAGAGCAAAGGATTTCATGGAAAGAACGGGCAGAAGCAGCTTGGAAAGCAAGAAAGACACCAAGTATGGGTTCGATAAACAGGCAGTGAAGTGCTTTAACTGTGGTGAACGGGGTCATTTCAAAAGGGAATGTACAAGGCCAGCACAGCATGGAAACCAGAATCCCTTCAGAAATCAAGGCAATCAGTAGAATCAAAACAGGAACAATGAGCGTACGTTGATACCTGTCAACAACCAAAGCCAAGCGGGACCATCAAATGCCAACCAGGCACTTATGGTTCAAGTAGATGAAGGTTATGATTGGTCAATACAGTTGAGCGGTGATGCTCCAGATGGTACATCATGTTTTGCTGAGGTTGTCAAGGATCTTAAACACGCCAGTGGTGGAGAATCTTCCACCAATGGTGATGAATCTTCTGAAGATGAAGACTCTTCTGGTTACAGTAGAAGTTCAGATGAAGAATCCTCGAGTTCAGGCGATGATCATGTAGATGACACATCAAGTGCGTCAGTCGATGCAGATATTGATGAGCTTTTGGAAGAAACTGCAACAGGAACTCAAAGAAGATCTATTTTGGTGGATCAAGCTGCTTATTCTTCGTCTTCTCTCCATTCAGCCTTTATGGCTAATGTCGACAGTTCATCAAAGTCAGGTATGTGTCGATGAACCCACTGCTGTTATTTGTGATAATTGTGATAGTTTGAGTGTTAAATGTGATGATTTCGAGGCAAACATGTCTGAG
Source organism: Helianthus tuberosus (assembly GCA_030545235.1). Classification (NCBI taxonomy): domain Eukaryota; kingdom Viridiplantae; phylum Streptophyta; class Magnoliopsida; order Asterales; family Asteraceae; genus Helianthus; species Helianthus tuberosus. The sequence continues at coordinate 31,009 of JARYGA010026977.1, read as the reverse complement.
TTGCAAGGCAAACGTGATGCTTTACAAGCTAGTTTGTTTGACTTGCAAGACAAACATGTTTCATTGAATGATAAGTGGTGTGAATTGCAAAGCAAACACGAGGCTTTGCAAGAGAAATATGATGTGACATTCATCGACAATCAGAAATTGACCGTGGATCTTTCGAAGTGCACTGAAGCCAACATGTTTTATGAAAACCATGAAAAGGAGTTTAAATCGGTAATTGAGAAATTAAAGAAAGATAAAACCGAGCTAACAAAAATGGTTTCCAGAAAACAAACTGACATTAATTTGTATATAACTCGCCTTGAGATAATGCAAAAAGAAATGGCTTGTGTCAAAACTGAAAGTGAGGCGATCCAACTTAAGCTAGACAGTTATTTGAGCTCTAGCTACGTGTTGGATCACATCATTGACGTACAGAAAGAGAAACGGGATGTCACATGCATAGGTTACAAGAAATGTCCACCACTTGTGAGACACAATTATGATGCCATGCCTGATGAGGAAGATAGAACTTTCTTTGAACCATCTGTTCCTTTGGACGTTGAGGAATTTGCAACAGGGCTCGGATACAAGAAGGAAGTATCATCAGAATCGGATGTGTCAGCAGATACAAGTGTGTCTTCTGCTGAACCGAATCAGGATCCTCCAGTTGTGATTGAGGATGCTGATTCTTCTGATGATGAATCTGATGATACTGATTCAGCAAAGTCTGATGCGGTGATCAAAGAAGAGGACATACCTCTTGAGAATCATATTCTATGTGATCCTCCCGCAAAGCCGGCTAAGACTGCTGCAACCGAGTCCTCGTCTGCAAAAGAGTCTGAGAGTGTGGATTTGCTGTACACTCTTGTTGGTGATGATAAAATCTATTCTGACAAAGATTTTCCTATTAAGAATGTTAATCAATCCTTAATCAGTAAAGTCTTTGAAAATTCGACAAGTAAGTTTTTGGGAAAGACAGGATCACATGTTACAGTAACACAGTGTCCACCTATCCCAAAGGCCGAAGTTAGAAAACAATATGGAAATAAAAAATTACCAACAGTGAAAACGCAGCAAAATCATACCAAACCAAGAGGTAAAACACCGACTCAAAGTCAAAGGAAGCCGAATCAGAAGAAGAACAAGAATGTGAACTTTGTGAAATCAAAGGGAACGGACAAAATTGAAACGTTTGAAAACAAATCTAACTTAGATTTTGTTAAACAAGCAACAGTGTTGAAAAGAAATGAACCAAACTGTTCGAAACCTAGTACCTCGAGATCACAAAGTTCATCATCATCGGCAAGACAATCACATGATGCTTCGGGGATTGTTGAACGAAGATCATGTTTTGAATGTGGTACAGTTGGACATATAATTCGAAACTGTCCGTATCTTCATAAGTTGAAAGCAAAGGTTGATGATCCCCGTGAACGCAATCACCAAAAGCGATCTGTTTCTGTAAAACAAGATCCCCGACTTGTAAGAGAAAGGGAAAAGAAACAGAAACGCCAACAAGTCAAGGCGATTGAAAAGGCACTTAAAACTGATGTGGTTCAAAAACAATCTGTTTCAGTTAAACCAGAAAATTCAAAGTTTCCAAAAACTTCAAACAATCACGAAGTTAATTTGTCAAACAATCAAACTGGAAAAACTCAACAGACATGGAAACCTAAAATGACCACAAATTCAGGGGGATCATCACAATTTTCAAATCATCAAAGAATAGAAGTTATTGTTGTTGATGAAAATGGAAGACCCAAGACCACAATGGCTTGGGTCCCCATCTCCAACTAATCATGTGAGTTCATGTGCAGGGTGTTCCAGGAGGAACTATCAGTAGTCATTGGATTGTTGATAGTGGGGCATCCAGGCACATGACAGGCGATATGAAGCTTCTCTACGACGTCAAATCTATTAGAGGAGGTTATGTTGCTTTTGCTGGAGATAAAGGCGGATATATTACGGGTGAAGGAATGATTTCCAACGGAGTTGTTAGCTTTGATTAGATCAACTTTGTACAACAACTTGATCACAATCTTCTCAGCGTTTCTCAAATCTGTGACAAGAAGTTCTCAGTACACTTTGATGCAAATGGATGTTATGTGCTGAAGCCCGGCTTCAAAATTCCAAAAGAATGGATTCTCTTGTCGGCTCCAAGGATAAATGATCTGTATGTCCTTGATATGAGCCAAGCTATCACAACGTCTGCACAAGCAACTTGTTTCGTTTCCAAAGCCACAGAAAAAGACTCAATCTCTTGGCACAGACGAATGGGTCACATTCACTTACGCAAAATGAATCATTTGGTGTCAAATGAATTGGTGAATGGTGTTCCTCTTAAAAACTTCCATCTTCAAGACGTCTGTGTTTCGTGCCAGAAAGGAAAACAAACGAAGAAGCGACACCCTACAAAGAAAATCAACACGGTGGCCATTCCGCTTGAACGTTTGCACATGGATTTGTTCGGTCCTGTCAAGCATAAAAGCATCCGGAATGATCAATATTGCCTCGTGATAACTGATGATTATTCAAGATTTTCTTGGGTGGCGTTCATGGCACACAAGAGTGAAACTTTCGGTATTATCAAAAACTTGATCATTCAGATTGAGAATTTGTATAAGTTGAAAGTTAGACGAATACGTAGCGACAATGGTACTGAATTCAAAAATCATGCCATGGTGGAGTTTTGCACTTCAAAAGGTATTCTTCACGAATTTAGTGCGGCTTATACTCCTCAACAGAATGGCGTCGCTGAACGTAAGAACCGCACATTGATCGAGACTGCTAGGACAATGTTAGTAGAGTCACAATTGCCGATTCCATTCTGGACTGAAGCTGTGGCCTCTGCATGTTACACGTTGAACCGAGTCCTTACGGTCAAAAGGCACAACAAGACCTGCTTTGAGCTTATTAACAAACGGAAACCAGATTTGTCATATCTTGAACCGTTTGGAGCTCCGTGCACAATAATCGATCCTAATTGAAAGTTTGGGGCAAAAGCAATTGAAGGATACTTTCTTGGGTATTCCACCCCAAACTTAAGAGTCTGGAACCTAGAGACTAAAAGGGTCGAGGAATGGTCTGAAGTCAGAGTACAAAGGCACACTTTACCAGTCAGAAATCCAGGTCAACCATGGATGTTTGAGTACGATGACTTTTTCAATTCGATCAATGTTGAAGCAGTTGAAGAAAATGCTGCAGCAAGGATGTTTTTCGAGAGTGACAACGCAACAGATTCACCGTTGGTTCGTCCAATTATTGTCAATCAAGAACCATCTTCAGTGAACAATAATGCTCTCGACAATGAGGATTTTCACGATGCTACCGAATTGAATGAATCTTCAGAGGATGATGAATTTCTCGATGCAGATCAAGAAGCTCCAACAACAGCAGTTCATGGTACTTCAGAGGGTACTCCTCCAGTGGATGCCCCTAGAACAGCTGAAGCTACTGCATCATCCTCTTCGTCAATTCCGGGTATTGAATTGGTTGTTGATCTCAATCTCAACAATCTGGGTACAAATATTCCAGTTCAAGATAATCCAGAAACAAGGATTCACAATACCCATCCTCAACAAAACATCATCGGAAATGTACAGAGTGGCGTTCAAACAAGAAATATGTTGCGAAACAACAACAATGCAGGCTTGTATGCAGCTATCCGAGAATCTGGTCAACAAAATGATTGATCTTTCGCGTGTTATGTCTCACAGGAAGAGCCAAGAACTTGGAAAGACGCTTTGAAAGATAGCTTGGTGTCTGGAAATGCAAAAATTCTAGAAGCTTGGTGTCTGGAAACTCGTAGAGAAACCTGCTGGTTACAAGAAGATTGGTACCCGTTGGGTTTTCAAATGCAAAAAGGATGACCGTGGAATCGTTATTCGCAACAAAGCAAGGCTATTCGTTCAAGGTTTTCGTCAGATTGAAGGGATCGACTACAATGAAGTGTATGCACCTGTTGCACGTCTGGAAGCAATTCGGATCTTTCTGGCTTATGCCTCATTCAAAGGATTCAAGGTTTACCAGATGGACGTCAAAAGTGCATTCTTACATGGTGTGGTGGAAGAAGAAGTGTACGTCGAACAGCCTCATGGGTTTGAAGATCCTATCCATCCCGATCGGGTTTGGTTGCTCAACAAAGCTCTATATGGTCTACATCAAGCACCGCAAGCTTGGTATGCAACCTTATCTAATTATCTGCTGGAGAATGGATTTCGCAGAGGTCTTATCGATTGTACTCTTTTCATCAAAGAACAAGATGGAGATCTTCTAATGGTACAGGTATACGTTGATGATATTATATTTGGTTCTACTAATGATGTTTTGTGTAGGAATTTCGAGCGCATCATGCAGGATAAATTAGAGATGAGTGCTATGGGGGAAATGACTTTCTTTTTGGGCCTACAAGTACAACAAACCGAGTCTGGGATATTCATCCATCAGACTAAATATGTTGGTGACATCTTGAGCCGGTTCCAGATGTCTGATGCAACGCCCATCGGTACCCCATTGCCGCAAAATCACGGAATTACTCCAGACTTGAAGGGTGAAGCTGTTAGCCCCTCATACTACCGCGCGATGATTGGATCTCTTATGTACCTCACAGCATCAAGACCAGATATAATGTACCCAACGTGCCTGCTTGCCAGATATCAAGTGAACCCGAAGGCCTCACATCTTGCAGCTGTAAAAAGGATTTTTCGTTATTTGAAGGGTTACCCTGACACCGGTCTATGGTACCCTAGGGATAATAACTTTGACTTGATCGCTTTCAGTGATTCTGATTTTGGCGGATGCAAAATCGACGGCAAATCCACAACGGCTGGATGTCAGTTTTTGGGAAATCGCCGAGTCACATGGCAGTGCAAGAAGCAGACGTGCGTCGCTACATCAACATGCGAAGCTGAATACATTGCTGCCTCAAGTTGTTGCTCCCAAGTCCTATGGATCCAACAACAAATGCGCGACTACGGTTTTGAATTCCTAACTACTCCTATTTACGTTGATAATTCTGCTGCCTTACAGATCACTAGAAATCCTGTGCAGCATTCAAAGACTAAGCACATCGAAATTAAGTATCACTTCATACGTGATTGCTTTGAGAAAAGGCTAATCGATGTTGCTTACGTCCACACCGATGACCAACGTGCCGACCTTTTTACCAAAGCATTTGACAAATCAAGATTTGACTATTTATTATTGGTAAACGGCATTAAGGTCAAGCAAGAGTAAAACCAACATCGGAAAATCATTTTTGTAAATACCTTTGTGTTTTAAATTTATCTTAGTTTATTGTTTTTAGGGGGAGTAAATCCAAAATTTGAAAAATCCAAAAACATCGAAAAATTTCAAAAACACAAAAACAATAGAAAAACAAAAATGAGTTTCCTGGCGAGCAAAAGAGAAAGTGATAGTACATCAGTGGTCTGTCTAAACCTCTTTAAACCTTAAATGAAAAATGATAAGCAGCTCTATATAAGATGTATCGGTAGGCTCACAATCATTTTAAAGTGTGCAGGGTGATATAAATCTTAAATCGACTGAAGACCAGGTGGGAACCATTCATTGGCATATGGTCTTAGTACCGAAATTTCGTTTGAGAGATTGCCGAGGTTCTGAGATATTCGGTCTTTATGCTGCTTATCATCTGGGTATCATGGTTGTATCTTTTACCGAAAAATAACGGGGACGCAAGTCTAGATCTTCCATGATACCATACATACGTGTACATATTGCATTCGACCTCAATAAGTGATCAACAATCACATGTCCCTCAAAATAAGTGATAATATATCACATTTATCCGGGAGTCAAGTTCGTCTCTCTGCTGTACGAAAGTACTGACCTGTTCACGGACTTGCTCCTGTGCCCTCATGCATCTGAAAATCAAGTTCCTCATCAATAAGTGATTCTATCACATAGGGCTTGTTTTCAATCAAAATAAGTGAGTTTCTCACATCATATACGGTCAAACAGATGATAATCGGTATACTCATCGGTAAGATGAATCCTCGTGCATACCTTGATACGGGAATGTGTCGTGATGCGGATGAACACCGGTCGGTAAGTATAAATCATACCTTAACGTATCCCCTCGCCATGATTACATTTGATAAGTTGAGCTTAAGTGGACAATAATACCGATAATCGTTATAGGATGCTTATCTTAATGTTAACTAAAAGAACAACAAGAGCGTTTTGGCATGACCGTACACTGATATGATTCTCTTACCCTCGAAACTCACAAAAAGAATGTCTGTAAATATTTATTTAATGCTTTCAGTTTCTGCATCTTTGTATATATTTATTTACTGCTTTCTGTCTTTTCATTCGAAATATTCAAAAATACCAAAAAGATTTTAGGTGTGTTTTAATATAAAATTTCTAAAAGCCAAAAAGATTTTATTTCTATCTTATTTTCGATTGTACGATGTTGGATCTCGAGTCTTTGTTACCTAAAACCTGATGAAAACCAAAACGACTGAATCTTCATAAACGGTCAAAATTTGCAAGTTTTGAAAGTTAAAAACATAAAATTGATAAAACACATTAAACTTTCAAACTGTCGGACAGTGTTTGATTAAACTATGGTCACACGTGTGTTGTTTGTTTATACTAACTATATTCCAAGCAGTTGTTCTCATTACGCGTTTAGATTTCTTGGATGTGCAGATTCTAAAGGCAAGGAGAACATGGTCGATGACAAGCTTCGGAATGAAGACACAACGTGAAGGCACTTAAATGATGAAGATGATCGAGTTGCCGCTGGCCATCATCAACACCACAAGGATCTCAAGTTGTAAAGATCAAGACATTCACGAGCATAACTCAAGGGGGAGCTTATGTTAAGGGGGAGTTTGTCAACACTCTTCCTACATGAAACGGGGAGTTTGTTGATACACTTTCTGCTTTCAACACGTGAAGACTTTGAAGATCCTCCGACATAGAAGACATGAAAGGCGAATCACGCGAGTAGCGTCCAAGGGGGAGTTTGTTGATACATATTTTGTGGACGCGACTCGGCTCGGTTCGACTTGGTTCGGTTCGACCCGGTTAGGTTCGGCTCAAGCCCGACGTCACGACATTCCTCCGTCGTGCGTCCCAGAGTTCGACACGCGAAGCACGAAGCGCCGCGAGCCGGTACCCGTCGCCGCATCATCATGACATCATCATGATGATGTCATGATGATGTCATAAGGTTGACTAAACTTCACAAATATGAAAATATGGTTCATGTACGTGCATGGCATGAACAATGTGACATGGGCCTTCACTGTTTGGGCCAAAGCCCAAGTCGACGAAACAACATCTAGTCGACGAAACAGGTTGAATTACGTCGACCAGATTCCATTCGTTGACCAGCTCCTTGTTTCGTTGACCATTTATGTGATTCGTCGAGTCTTAGTTTGATTCGTCATGTACTGTGTGTCTGTGTATATAAATAGAAGGTTATCCTTCTGTTTCTTTAGGAGATGAACACAGAGACAAGAGAATACACACACGAGAGCTAGAGAGAGAGTTTGCAAAATACATTTGTAAACATTGCTTTGTAACTGAACCTTTCATACGTATTAATACAGAGGTGTTAATCGGTGAATATTGTGTGTCGTGTATTTGCGTGTTCTATCTCGGTTTGCTTTCCCGGTTGGATTCCGCACAACCGGGTTGGTTCGTACACAAGGATTAGGCGACTAGATCCTCCCCTAGCCGGACCTACATATACTAATTTCTCCAACCTTTAGACGGTGTTGTCTCTGAACACCGTCTTATAAATATTCATTGAACCCCGACTAATGCTTAAACACCGTCTTATAAACTAATTACTGCATCCTTTTAGACGGTGTTGTCTGTGAACACCGTCTTATAAACTGAAAAAAGATCGTACAAATATCAACCACCAAAACCTTATCTCTTTCCTTTCATCTTCCTCATAACAACTTATTCATCTTCTCCATCTTCCTCATAACAACTTCTTCATCTTCATTCAAGAATTTCACCATTAACAACCTTACAAATTTTCAAGGTTAGTTTTTTTTCTCTTTATATATGTTATTTAATGTTTTTTAGTTTTATAAATAGTAGTTATATCATGTTTAATTATATGTTGTTGAAAATTTAAATTTGATTTTTTCTTGCTTTGTTTTGATAAATCACTAGTACATTGTATATAAAAATTAGTTTATATATAGTAATAAAGTATGTTTAAGTTTTTACCTTGTTGTAATATAGGATTGAAAACCATGGTTAGTGAATTCTTGGTGAACCGACCCGACGGGTCAACAGGTAAAAAGGGGAGAACTGTGGAATAAAACCAAACGCGGGTGTTGTAATGTTAATAACTAATCCTAATTATATACTCGTGTGTTGTAATGAATTAAATTGACCCATATGTTACAAGTTTGAGTTGTACGTGAAAACTTGCATAAACTGATACTAGTATTTTGACTTTAGGAAGGCAACAAGTTTAAAGAGGACCTCAAGTAATTGAAGGGTCTATAAGCTGATGTGTGTTTTACATGACCTTAGTTGTGAAAGTTTAAGTGATTTTATAAATTAGATGTTATTTATATTTTTATTAACATATAGATGTTATTTATATTTACATTTACATATAGTTGTATAAATATAGATTTAGATAACCCTTTAGAATTACCCGTCTAAAATTTATCTAATAGAGATAAATTTTGGATTGTCCCATTTTGGGACTGCTTTTTGAATATTCTATCTCATTTAGGATATGTATACATTTTAACGAAACGTCATTTAAGAAAATATCGGTTGGTATTTCCTCTACTACTACGGGTTTGCGGTTTTATGCATACTTGGGGAGTTAAGGGGGAATGCTGCCGATTTTTTTCTTAAATGCCGATTTTTTCCTACGGGTTTGCGACTCATCATGTCGATAAAGATTTCATTCTTGCACCGTATTTGGCTGAGTAAGTTTTTTTTAGTTAACTTGCTTTTATTTTATTACTATGATTCACCTAACTATTCTATAACGCTAATTTTGTAGCGACCATTGGTCTTTGTTCATCATTGCCCAACACATAGGAATGTATATATTTTAATTGAATACAGTTGTGATACTGTAATTATTTCAAGTATTTTTATCAAATACAAAGCAAATTAAAAAATAAAATGGATTTATATTGTGTAAAAAATAGAAATTAGGGTATTAATGTCTAGGTATCTAAAAAAACTCGATTTTCTAATACCCGATCATACCGAAACACGGTCTGGTTCCCGAAATTGGGTATTAGAAAAACCCGATTTTTGCACCTCTAATGTTAGTCAATAACGAAATTGGGCCTCCACTTTGTAGTTTGCTTAGGGCCTCCGAAAACTTAGGAACGGCTCTGATGATAATTGGGTGTGAATTATAAAGATCCGCTTTATTCTTACTGGGCACAAGCCCAAAAGGTTTTGAAAATTCTCGGAGACGGACATGTTTGGCCCCTCGATCGGTGATGGAGATGACATGTTATGATTGGTAGTTGATTAGGGAAGATAAAAGGGAGTGAAAGATAGAGTCTCTATCCTTAAGGCTATTGGGTGTGGGTTAAATTCCCCATGTTAGTTATTATGCCACGTAAGCAGGGGCTTTAACGTTAACTAGGATGGTGTGGTTTAATATAGTTTAACTGAAGGTCTAAAAAAATATGTTGGCTAGCTCGAGGTGGCCCTCACATCTCTAATGGTTAGCGTCGCCAAACCCCCCACCCCCACCCCCCAGCACTAGCTGATGGCACCTCTACGGTGATATATAGGGGGTGTTAATGTGGTGAGGTGGCCGGTGACGCTATGCCACACCGCATAGACTAAGAGAGTAAATTGTTATCTTTTTATGTAGAAGATGACATGTTAATGAGTCACCTATCAGGAATTATTCCAAAACTAAGAGAGTAGAAGACGTGTCGTTCCTGCCTCCCACAATCTGACAAATAGCTTTATTAATATTAGTATTAGCAGAATAATTTTACGTCATGAACTTGAGCTACCATATTAGTTAATAATTTAATGGTTTGCTGTAATACACTTGCAAATATATATAATAATAACTAAAAAGCATATTATTAAATTGAAGAAAAATAAAATATATTTATATTACCAACTAGAGTTATATAACATAATTGACTGAAATGACATCTTATGTAGTATTAAACGATGTAGTATGTAAAATAATCAAAGAATTATTTTTTCTCTTGAAAGATAATCACGAACAACCCCATATACATAATTTACAAAGGAAAACAACAACCACTTGCGGACATCAAAAACTTGCATCCAGTTGTCAATTACTTAGACTAAATTCAATGGAAGCGTTAGGTGGTGTACCGCTTGTAAGCTGACTATAAATCTAAAATCCTTTTCCTCATATCTATGTTCATCCCACTTCGTCAATAATTATGTTCTTTTCTACCGTTGATGGCAAGGGGTCTCACCCCTCCACCATGCAACCATGCCGTCACTTTGAGATTATATTACATTTATTTAATCTATCTCCATCTATTTTATCCAAGGTGTTTCAAGCGGAAGCAGGGGCAACAATATGTTTTCAGAGATGAAAGAAGTCCTTGCAGATTTCCGAAGTCCAAGCCCAAGTCTAAAAGTATTTAAGTTTTCTGATTTAGAAAAAGCTACAAGTAACTTTAGTCTAGATTTGCTATTGGGCGAGGGATTATACGGAAAGGTGTTCTTAGGTTGGGTTGAGCAGGACACGCTATCCCCTTCAACACAAGGTGTTGGAACAGCTGTTGCTATCAAAAGAGTGAACCAAGAAAGCTTACAAGGACCTGCGGAATGGCTAGTAAGTATCCAAACGTACATCCATTTACTATAAATAGTCCAGCTCTAGTTATGTACCTCATGCACCTAAATGCCGAATAAACCTAGGCTGACAGATTTATACTACGAAATCAATGTGTGTTTTCTCCCACATATATGCTCGAACTATAAAACAATTATTTTGGGGGAATTTTTAGTTTAAGCCCAATGTAATGCAGTGTTGAAGTGATCCATGACCAATAATATCAAAAATAAGTTCATGCTCCAAAATTTTCAGTTAAAGCTAAAATCTTCTATCGAAAAGTATTCACAAAACTTTATTGAATTATCTTATGAGTGAGAGAAACACGTGTAAAAATGTTATGATCAGGGACGGATCTACCTTGTTAGGAGGGGTAACCCCGTTGCACCTTAACGTTCCGGCAGTAGTGTAAATTTTGGAAAAAAAATTGACGTTTTTTTGATTTCGTTACCTCTTTTCTTTGAAATGTTGCCCCTATAACGATTGTCTAGATCCGCCGCTGGTTATGATGCAGCTGGTATTCTTTTTTTTGGATTTTGTGTTGTGGATGCAACTTAGGATGTCTAAATTTAACTCAAAAATATGTGAGTTCAGACAGAGGTGAACTTCTTAGGACATATGGCTCATCCTAATATCATGAGACTCTTGGGATACTGTAGAGATGAACCTGAGCAGTTGCTTGTTTACGAATACGCATCAAACAAAAGTTTTGATGGCTTTTTATTCACAGGTACACTATATTAGGAATATCTCTCTAAAATCATCATTCGTTGTTTTTTTCCTCAACGGTTAAATTATAGCAGAAAAAGTAGCTATGTAAAAATATTACTCTTGAACATCGACAGATATTGAGGAACCACTTTCATGGGGAACACGACTTTTGATAATGATAGGAATTGCTCGCGGACTAACATATTTGCATTCGAAAACAATTATACACCGTGGTGTGAAAAGCTCTCATATATTTCTAGATAGAGTACGTACATCTTATGCTATACAAGATTGATGGTGATTCAATATTTTGCTTTTATGGCATGATCAAAAGTTAACCACCTACTTTTATTACTCTTTTCTTATTCCAGGATTTTAATGCAAAACTAGGAGGGTTTGGGTTGGTGAAATATTGTCGGGAAAGAAGTCTTAATACAAGGGTCATGGGAACCATTGGTTATGCAGCCCCAGAGTATCTCTCGACTGGTGTGTTAATATCATGAAGTGAAGTAAACAATATGAATATACATTTTAGATATCATAATTTTGTGATATCAACACCTTCTATGTTACAGGTCATTTGAGTACGAAGTGTGACATATATTTTGGAGCGGTGTTATTGGAAAGTATGTCAGGCCGAAGGGCATTGGATCGCAATCTGGCTTATGGGAATCGGGTATGAAACATCATAGTATAAAAATTTACATATGGTCCCACCGGCCCAACAAGAGACCAACCCAACCAGAAAAGACCGAGACCGACACAACTTATGTCGGTTTTGATTTTCCAGAAATTTTGGGTTCGGGTTCGGGTTCGGGTTCGGTCTAGTTTCAACCCGACATACATCCTAAAAATAAGTATATATTAAAGATTTTGAGATAAATGAATTGTTATAAACCACTTTTTGTTCAATTTAAAATGTTGTGCGTACTATTTTTGCATTTCCTCGAGTTAAGCCCCATGTTGCGCGTGTGTCTAGGTCGCTCCTCTGCGTGTTCGGTGCGGAAATTTATTTCAACAACTCTAATACCAGTTGATATGGATACAAAGAATATTGGGAAAAAGGATGAAAAATATGTAGATTTTTATAGGCTTACAATTCAAATTAAAATAACAATGAAAATACAAACCAACTCATACTAATGACCCATTAGTAACAACTAACAACTGAAAATAAATACAGCAGCATACATATTACCTTCTTATCACCACTTCCAATGCCCTATATGACTCCAAACATTTCATTGTGAAAAAGGTTCACCTTCTGGATCTTTGAGAAAAGCACTTGTAATACTTTGTGCTTAGATAATCCCCACAAACGAGTCCAATCACTAGCCCAATCACATCACCAATAAGTATCACAACCCAATCACTTCCATTTGGAAAGTAAGACTCGTCTTCTTCGAATGAAACTTTTGTATGCTTTGATGCTTCTGAATCCCCACATTTCATAGATAAAGGGAATCCACACAATGCCTGATTCCCCATGTAAGAATCGTTCGAAAAGGTATTGAATTGTTTACCTTGTGGTATGGGTCCAATGAGATTGTTGTTGGAAACGTTTAAGAATGCAAGGAAATTCAGTTGTACCAAGTCTTTAGGTATCATTCCAGAGAGCTTGTTACCAGAAATATCCAGTGCTTCACACTACTAGAAAATTGCCAAGTTTGTGACAACCAAATTTGTAGCAAATTTGTGTGAAATTGGCCTTACCTACAAATTTCATACAAAAAAATTTATAGGAAATAAACTTGTGGGTAACCGGATTAGCTACAAAAATATGACAAAATCTGCTACAAAATTTCTACAAAATTTCTCCTCGCAAAATTTGCTACAAAATACTGACAAATAGTTCTTCTTGCAAAATTCTGACAATTTTTCCACGTTTTTGCCTTTTTTATATTATTTTATGATATTTTATTTTTAAAATTAATAACATTATTAAAAAAAATATTCATAATTTTTTTATTTTCCCGACAAAATTCCTACAAATTATAAAACGTGCTTGCGACACAATTCCTACAAATTATAAAACTTTTCTGCGACAAAATTCCTACAAATTTATAAATTTTCTTGCGACAAAATTTCCTACAAATCAAAAATATTTCCACAAGTTTCCTACAAATTTATAAATTTTCTCTAAACAATTTGCTACGAATTATCTACAAAACTAACGGTTTCCAACAAATTTCCTACAAAGTTTTCAAAACATTTTGCGACAAATTTCCTACAACTAAAAAATATATTTTTTAATATAGCTACAAATTTCCTACAAACAGTTAAAAACGTGCTTGCGACACAATTCCTACAAATTATAAAACTTTTCTGCGACAAAATTCCTACAAATTATAAAACTTTCTTGCTACAAAATTTCCTACAAATCAAAAAAATTTCCACAAGTTTCCTACAAATTTATAAATTTTCTCTAAACAATTTGCTACGAATTATCTACAAAACTAACGGTTTCCAACAAATTTCCTACAAAGTTTTCAAAACAGTTTGCGACAAATTTCCTACAAATAGTTTCTTGCGACAAAATTCCTACAAACTATAAAACTCTTCTGCGACAAAATTCCTACAAACTATAAAGCTCTTCTGCGGCAGATTTGTGACAAAATAACAAATCTGAATTTTAAAAAACCATTTTTTGTATAAAAAATGCAGCAAAATATAAAATATTCCAAAAAATGCAGCAAGCAAAATTATAAAACATTCCAAAACATTCGCAACAAGCAAGATTTTAAAACATTCCAAAAGTTCCAAAACACACAAAAAAATCCTAATTAAGAGCAAGTTTTTTGATTCAAAACTAATCCAACATTCTAATACTTAACAAAACGAGAGCTTTGTTTACTTCTTTCCGATGTTTTTCACCATTTCTTCCATATTTTTTCGCCATGCGTCTTGGTCGGCCCGCTCTTTTTCACGCTCTTGTTGAAATAGTTCGAAACGGGCTTCTATGTTTTGTCTAGCCAAATTATTTCCGATGCTTTTCAGCTTTTCTTCCATAAGTTTTTGCCATGCCGCTTGGTCGGCCCGCTCTTTCTCGCGCTCTTGTTGAAATTTTTCGAACCGGGATTCTATGTTTTGTCGGGCCTCCCGTTCTTTTTCTAATTCCTCTTGAACCTTTTGAAGCTAAAAGTTATACAAAAAGATATAATTAATAGGTATTAACAAAAACATAGTCAAAATTCACATATCATTTAACAATAATACGATATTCGAGTCATGGTAAACCATCTAGTCATCTAGACCATTAAGTACACACGAATATGAAGTACATATATGTTAAAATCGGCCAAAACACCTTTTGCCAAGAAACTGACATTTGAGAGTTAGAGAATGAAAACTAAAAAATATTGACCCGCCAGTTTTATCATAGGTTTATTTCAAGCAACTTGCCAAACACTAGAAGCAAACCTAAAACACGACCCAAAAATAATTTAATACATGATTTGAAAACACGATACAACAAGTTTGTAAGTAAGTTACAAAATAACAAGTATTAAAGTTTTAAATGCATTTCTAGGCAATCCTACTAGATTCCTTGCATCTTTAATAATATCGTCAACCCGCAATACATGTTAAAGCATAGTTCAATACAAAAAGCATTGGCGAACATACAAATTTAAATATAAATATAGGAAAACGTTTTGAACAAATCTTTCATGGCAATGACTACGTATAAGCATATAGATTTAAGCACGTATAATTACAAGTATAACACGTTGGTTTACAAGCATAACACGTTGGTTTACAAGTATAACACGTTGGATTACTAGTATAACACGTAGGTTTGTATGTTTGATAATAAGTACATGTATTGCATCCCAAAGGTAATAATAAAGCACAAAAAAAAGGGATCGAGTATGCTCACATTGGTTGCGTTTGAGAATTTCTTTGAATTATCGCACGAGTAAAGATTGAGTAAAGTCCAAGAGCATGAACGAGAACGGTTATCATTAGGGAGCAAAGCAAACCAACTCCAAGCAAGGATGGTGTTAGGAGAAACCTCAAAGTGCTACCCTATTATAATCATATAATAACATTTATTTAGTAAGGAATCTTGCTAGGAACTAAAGCATAGTAGTATGATGGGAAACTTAAGACCCTTACAACTAATTTGGGAATAGAATACGAAGGCTTTGGTTTGTAAAGTTTCAAGTGATTAATTAAAATAAATATTGGATAAACCATCTTAGAAAAGTTAACGTTTTCACAAGTGACCCATATCATATTCATATATAAGTAAACAACTAGTGGGATTCTCCCGCGCTACGCGGCGGGAACACGGTTTGTATCGATTCGTTTCGACTCAATTCATTACGGTTCCGGCACTCTTTATAGCAACCGGAGAGAAAAAAAAATGGTGATATGCACTAATGAAATATCGATATGTTTTTGCATACCAGTACTCAATATAGTTTACGATACTAAAAACATTTCGTTTTGAATACAACACCGTTTTCAAAATACATTCTATACTTCGTTTTCAATATAACACCATTTTCAAGTTAAATAAATACTTTCAAGATTTTGATAGAAAAAGTTAAACATAACTGCGAATATAGCACCAAAGCAGTTGCGGTTTGTAAATGTAACATAAAACGTAAGCAAAATCAAAGCGGCTACATAAAATATATACATAAAACTTACCTCTGATACATAGTTTCAAGTCTTAGCAATCTTCTGATCCTGAGCTGAATATAGCACCAAAGCAGTTGACACATGACCTTAGTAACTGATAATGCAAAATCAAAGTTAGATGCTTCCTAACAAAAAGAAGAAAACAAACCAATATACCATAAGAAATTAATTTTATACTTGAGCTTACAACCCCTGATTCACGACCAGTATGATATATGCTGATGCTGTCAACCAAACATAGAGATCTACAATTATCAAAGTTTATTGTAAATGGTCCTCAAATGAGTTATAAAGTTAAAAAAATGTCACAAAATAATTACCTATGACGGTTTCTGTATTGGCAGCAGTTCCAGCTCTACAGCAGTGGATGTTTGGAGCCATAAAATGAATCTTTGACGGTTGACCATGACCATCCATCAGATTTAAAGCTACGTAAGTTATAAGGAGACCTGTCGTATAACATAGGATTCTCATTAGAACATTCTAGACATCTAATCCGAAAAATGTTTTCACAAACATGGTCTATAAAGTTTTTGAAATAATAAGTACCACAAAAAAACCATCCAACAACAAGAAATGCAAAGAATACCAAGAATGTTAGAAAGCTTGCCCCTCCGAAGGTGATTCCAATGAAGAACAACAACACAAACGGCAAACAAGACTGAATCATAGATGCGTTATTTACCCAATTACCCTTCAACAATATTAACACTGCCAAGCTAACCACGTTCCACCTGCCAGCCTGAAACTCCAGCCTGTTGAGATTGTTGGCTACAAATGAGTGGCAGTTACAGCTAAGGATGTTGTAGGCTCGGTGCTGGTATTCTTGTGTGCCTTTTCGTAATGCATCATCCCACGTGTATCGGTTTCTTCCCGACTCTACTAGCCCATACTCTTCTTCGGTTCTGACAGTCGTTGATGGATTGGGAGTAATTGAGCACTGTTATAAACAGAAAGCAAGTAAGGCATGATAATCACTAAGATTAACCCTTAGAAACAACTCAAACAAGCATATGATTTAGTTTTTACCTTTTCTTTGTTTATTTGGATGTAACGAGCCACCGACCCGAATGCAAAATTATCTACACAGACGAAATTGGGCCTTGCAAAATCGAGGATAACACCATCCTCTCTGCCTAAACATTTAGGGCAAATGTATTAAACTAAATCAACACTAAAGTTGAATTTCTCATCTAATTTTACAATCTAGAAATTTAGGGCAAATGTATTAAACTAAATCAACACTAATGTTGAATTTCTCGTCTAATTTTACAATCTAGAAATTTCTCATAACATGACATCAAGACTTGCTACAAATTTTACAATCTACAAACGTAATTCATATTGCAGATAGTTATTATTATTCTGATCTAGTTCAGAAACAAAACCCTAAGTTATTATAATCAGCGATTTTTAGCGGCAATCGAACTTACCCAAACCCCGCCTTCACTGCCGCTGCTAATACCGCTAACACCCCCCCCCCCCTGCCGTGTCATCTCCTTCACCGGAAAACCGCACCCGAAATCTGTCGATACAACGTGCGTCAGACCAGATCTAAAAAAAAATAAACAAAAGAGATGGGAATATGGCTTACCGTGTCATCTCCTTCACCGGAAAACCGCACCACGCTGTGCCACCACCGCGGCTCCGCCGCCCTTGGTGGTGGTTGGCCGGTTTATTAGAAAGAGAGGAGGAGAGGGAAGGGAACGAATCAAGGGTGGAAGTGTGTGTGTAGATGAGTGTGATTTGGTTTGAGCTTGACTGGAGATATGATCGAGATAGAGAGGGCAAGGTAAGTAAGATGTTTGTGTTTCTTGTGTGAGGGTTTAGAGTGTGCAGGGAATTGAGGGGGAAAGGAAAATAAAGGAGGGAAATTAGAATTTTTTTGAGGTAAAAGGAGGGAGAAAACGAGTGGGAAATTAGACTTTTTTTTGGGTTAAGTGGTGGGAGTAAAATTAAAGTTAATACTTTTTATCTTTTACCCACTCGAGAGAAGTGAACAAATTTAAAAGATAAAGTTAATACTTTTTTTTAAAAGATAAAGTGAACAAATTTAAAAATAAACTTATTTATTTTATTTAAGTAATGACCGAAAGGACCCTATACTTTTTTTATAATTAATCGAAATTTTATTAGTCACCAATCATTTCCTATATAAAAAGGTATTTAAAACTGAATATCAGTCCCTAATTATGGTTGTCTTGAAAATATTAATAACTTATATTCAGTCCCTAATATGTTCCATCTATATTGGAGACAAAATATTATGCTGGAGCCTGATAAGTGAAGCTCGGGTTGGGCTTGTTTATATAAAAAATTTCTTTTCTTAAACTAAATACTAGTCCATAATGTAGTATGTTACAATAAATGTGAGGACTAATTTTGAGTTCGTAACTTCTACTTTAAAATACAATGATTTGTATTGATTATTAGAGAGTAATTATCAGTCACTGTTTCTTATGTCTGTATAAAACTTCTGTGACTGAAAATCAGTTCCTAATAAGTTTTCGAAAAGTTTAACATATTTGGACACTGAAAATTAGTCACCAATAATTTCCTATATAAAAAGGTATTTAAAACTGAATATCAGTCCCTAATTATGGTTGTCTTGAAAATATTAATAACTTATATTCAGTCCCTAATATGTTCCTTCTATATTGGAGACAAAATATTAGTCTCCAACATATCTCTGTCATTTTTCATTGTAGAGGAAACATATTTGAGACTAAAATTTAGTAGTCAAAAATCATCCTTCCAAAACGCTATACTAGGCAAACATATTAGTGACTGAAATTCAGTCTCAATTAAGGTGCTTAGATATTAGAGACTGATTTCTAGTAACTAATATATGGTGCATAGAAATCAGTCCCTAATATTATCAGTGACTGACTGATAATTAGTCTCAAATATTACGTATTGGAGACTGATATATCAGTCCCTAATAATTTAGTATCTAATGGTCACTTTTCTTGTAGTGACATTATATTTTTAAAAAATATATGTTTTTCTAACTTTGATAATCTGACAAATAAAATAATTTTTGTTGTTGGAAATCTGTAGTAACTAGTGCTAGTTTGCTACAAATTTCCGACAAATTTAACATTTTAGTTTTAAAAATTATTTATTTTTCTATAAATTTGCTACAAATTTCCGACAAATATAATATTTTATTTTTTAAAATTATGTTTTCTTTTTAATTTGTTGAATAATAGCCTTTTTTGTAGGAAATTTGTAGCAACTGCTGTAAATTTGCTACAAATTTCCGACAAACTTATCATTTTATTTTTTAAAATTATCTATTTTCCTAAAATTGATAAATAACAAATAAAATAACTTTTTTTTTGTAGGAAATTTGTAGCAACTGGTGTATATTTGCTACAAATTTCCGACAAATCTAATATTTTATTTTTTAAAATTATGTTTTCTTTTTAATTTGTTGAATAATAGCTTTTTTTGTAGGAAATTTGTAGCAGCTGATGTCAATTTGCTACAAATTTCCTACAAACTTATCATTTTATTTTTTAAAATTATCTATTTTTCTAAAACTAATAAATAACAAATAACATAACTTTTTGTTTGTAGGAAATATGTAGCAACTGGTGTAAATTTGCTACAAATTTCTGACAAATCTAATATTTTATTTTTTTAAATTATGTTTTCTTTTTAATTCGTTGAATAATAGCCTTTTTTGTAGGAAATTTGTAGCAACTGCTGTCAATTTGCTACCAATTTCCGACAAACTTATCATTTTATTTTTTAAAATTATCTATTTTTCTAAAATGGATAAATAACAAATAAAATAACTTTTTTTTTGTAGGAAATTTGTAGCAACTGGTGTATATTTGCTACAAATTTCCGACAAATCTAATATTTTATTTTTTAAAATTATGTTTTCTTTTTAATTTGTTGAATAATAGCTTTTTTTGTAGGAAATTTGTAGCAGCTGATGTCAATTTGCTACAAATTTCCTACAAACTTATCATTTTATTTTTTAAAATTATCTATTTTTCTAAAACTAATAAATAACAAATAACATAACTTTTTGTTTGTAGTAAATATGTAGCAACTAGTGTCAATTTGCTACAATTTTTCGACAAATCTAATATTTTATTTTTTAAAATTATGTTTTCTTTTTAATTTGTTGAATAATAGCCTTTTTTGTAGGAAATTTGTAGCAACTGCTGTAAATTTGCTACAAATTTCCTACAAACTTATCATTTTATTTTTTAAAATTATCTATTTTCCTAAAATTGATAAATAACAAATAAAATAACTTTTTTTTTGTAGGAAATTTGTAGCAACTGGTGTATATTTGCTACAAATTTCCGACAAATCTAATATTTTATTTTTTAAAATTATGTTTTCTTTTTAATTTGTTGAATAATAGCTTTTTTTGTAGGAAATTTGTAGCAGCTGATGTCAATTTGCTACAAATTTCCTACAAATTTATCATTTTATTTTTTAAAATTATCTATTTTTCTAAAACTAATAAATAACAAATAACATAACTTTTTGTTTGTAAGAAATATGTAGCAACTGGTGTAAATTTGCTACAAATTTCTGACAAATCTAATATTTTATTTTTTAAAATTATGTTTTCTTTTTAATTTGTTGAATAATAGCCTTTTTTGTAGGAAATTTGTAGCAACTGCTGTAAATTTGCTACAAATTTCCGACAAACTTATCATTTTATTTTTTAAAATTATCTATTTTCCTAAAATTGATAAATAACAAATAAAATAACTTTTTTTTTTGTAGGAAATTTGTAGCAACTGGTGTATATTTGCTACAAATTTCCGACAAATCTAATATTTTATTTTTTAAAATTATGTTTTCTTTTTAATTTGTTGAATAATAGCTTTTTTTGTAGGAAATTTGTAGCAGCTGATGTCAATTTGCTACAAATTTCCTACAAACTTATCATTTTATTTTTTAAAATTATCTATTTTTCTAAAACTAATAAATAACAAATAACATAACTTTTTGTTTGTAGGAAATATGTAGCAACTAGTGTCAATTTGCTACAAATTTTCGACAAATTTGTAGCAACTAGTGTCAATTTGCTACAAATTACTGACAAATCTAATATTTTATTTTTTAAAATTATGTTTTCTTTTTAATTTGTTGAATAATAGCCTTTTTTGTAGGAAATTTGTAGCAACTGCTGTAAATTTGCTACAAATTTCCGACAAACTTATCATTTTATTTTTTAAAATTATCTATTTTCCTAAAATTGATAAATAACAAATAAAATAACTTTTTTTTGTAGGAAATTTGTAGCAACTGGTGTATATTTTCTACAAATTGCCGACAAATCTAATATTTTATTTTTTAAAATTATGTTTTCTTTTTAATTTGTTGAATAATAGCTTTTTTTGTAGGAAATTTGTAGCAGCTGATGTCAATTTGCTACAAATTTCCTACAAACTTATCATTTTATTTTTTAAAATTATCTATTTTTCTAAAACTAATAAATAACAAATAACATAACTTTTTGTTTGTAGTTAATATGTAGCAACTAGTGTCAATTTGCTACAAATTTTCGACAAATCTAATATTTTATTTTTTAAAATTATGTTTTCTTTTTAATTTGTTGAATAATAACCTTTTTTGTAGGAAATTTGTAGCAACTGCTGTCAATTTGCTACAAATTTCTGACAAACTTATCATTTTATTTTTTAAAATTATCTATTTTTCTAAAACTGATAAATAACAAATAAAATAACTTTTTTTTGTAGGAAATTTGTAGCAACTGGTCTAAATTTGCTAAAATTTCCGACAAATTCAATATTTTATATTTTTTAAATTATTTATTTTGTTGTAGTTACAAATAATATAAAATTTTATTATTTTTGTCGGAATTTTGTCGCAAAGGTTATAAATTTTGTGACAAAATTGCTACAAATGCTTGTTGTGTGGCAATTTTGTAGGAAATTTGTGGAAAAGTTTTGGGTCTTTCTTTGTTTTTCTTTTTTGTCAAAAAATTGTAGGAAAATTGTAAAAAAAATTGAGTTGTAGGAAATTTGTAGGAAACTTTTGTAGGTAAAAATGTAGTTTTCTAGTAGTGTCAAGGCTTGTGAGATTTCCCATGGATGGTGGGATGACGCCGGAAAGTTCATTATTAGAAAAGTTGAGCAACTGAAGACCACTGAGAGTTGTAATAGACTCTAGAATCTTCCCACTAAACATGTTACCTGAAAGATCAACCGCAGAAAAGGTGGTCCTAATTTTTTTATAGTCCATCTTTTCACCTTTGTTAGTCATATGAATTGAGAACCAATAATCCCTAAGGATACCGTCACCCCCAATATATGTTTCCATATATGTTGTGTTTGCCTTGGTCTTCTTCATTGCTGGCCACTCCTGGAAATACTGATGTGGCAAATCACCACAAAATGAATTGTATGAGAGGTCAACGATGTGCAAGTTTGGGAAGTTGAATTTCATTTTACTTGGTATTGGTATTGTGCCATGAAATTTGTTGAACCTGAGAATGAGAATCTTTAGCTCTGAAAGTGACCCCAACCAGAATGGGAACATATCTTCTATAAGGTTATATCCAAGATCAAGGATTTGGAGTGATTCACAGTTTTCCAATGATCTAGGTACCTGCCCCTGCAATTTATTTTCACTTAAATCAATCATCTGATACTGACTTTCATTGGTGAATATGTTGGGTATGGTTCCTTGAAAAGTGTTTCTTCTAAGATTTAACACAAGCAAAGAATTGCTTAATTTCTTCAAACATGGAGGAATCGAGCCAGTAATGTTGTTGAATGACAAATCAAGCAACTGAAGAGACATCAAGTCACATATGGATGGTGGAATTTCACCAGTCAGCCGATTGTTTGAGACGGAAAAGAGCTCGATGGATTTCTTCAAACATGGAGAAATCGAGCCAGTAATGTTGTTGAATGACAAATCAAGTGACCGAAGAGACATCAAGTCACAAATGGATGGTGGAATTTCACCAGTCAGCCGATTGTTTGAGACGGAAAAGAACTCGATGGATTTCTTCAAACATGGAGGAATCAAACCAGTAATGTTGTTAAATGACAAATCAAGCCACTGAAGAGACAGCAAGTCACATATGGATGGTGGAATTTCACCAGTCAGCCGATTGTTTGAGAAGGAAAAGTGTTCGATGGATTTCTTCAAACATGGAGGAATCGAGCCAGTAATGTTGTTGAATGACAAATCAAGCCACTGAAGAGACAACAAGTCACATATGGATGGTGGAATTTAATCAGTCAGCCTGTTGTTTGAGACGGAAAAGAACTTGATGGATTTCTTCAAACATGGAGGAATCGAGCCAGTAATGTTGTTGAACGACAAATCAAGCACCTGAAGAGACATCAAGTCACAAATGGATGGTGGAATTTCACCAGTCAGCCGATTGTTTGAGACCGAAAAGAGCTCGGTGGTTGGTGGTGGCACTGGGATTGATCCATGCAACATATTGTGACTCAGGTCCAGTGACCTTAAATTAACCCAAGAAGCAACTGGTGAATGTTGCTCAAAACCCATTAGGAGATTTAGAGAATGTGAAAGTTCTCCTTCTAATTGATTTTCGTTAAGGTATAACTCTTCAACTTGGGTCAGATTAAAAAACGATGATGGAATCTCACCATACAGGTTGACATCAGAGAGATACAGATGAGTGATCTTGTTTAGCTTACCAAACCAATCAGGCAGCTTCCATCTATCAAAATTATTGTGGGAGAGGGACAAATATGTGAGATCTGAAAGGCTTTCTAAAGAGGGAAGACTACTTGTTAACTTATTCTTAGAAAGATCCAGGGCAGTAAGGTGTGTAAGATTCATAAATGACGATGGTATTTGACCAATCATGCCATTATTATCGAGGTAAAGTTCTCTAAGTTGTGTCAGATTCCTGATGGATGTCAGAATCTCACAATTTAGACTAGTGTACGAAAGGTCTAAATAAAAGAGGTTTGGAAACTTACCAAGCCAGTCACAAGATCTGAGTTTTAAATAATTGAGTTTTGATAGGCTGGCCAAATGTGGAATAGGTATTAACAACTCATGATTAGCAGAAAGATCCAGAAATGTAAGCTGTGTCAGGTTGCTTACAGATGCAGGTAAAGTCCCTGTGAAAGCACTTCCACTTAAATCCAGGACATTCAAGTGTGTGAGATTTCCGATTGAAGCTGGTATTTCAGAATCAACATTGAGCTCTGAGAGATCCAAGGAAACCAAATTCCTGAGCTGTGAGATTTGTTTTGGGACCTCCCCACTTAAGCCAGAATATGACAGATTCAGATTTTCTAACTGCAAGAGTCTTCCTATTCCAGATGGAATTTGAGAAAAAAGTAAATTATCCGCAAGGTTTAGTGTACGAAGGTGAATGAGGTCGAAGAGACTGTTGTTGGAAGAGATGGTGCCATAGAGAAAGCTGCTGCTCAAGTCAAGCCCGATCACATGACCAAACCTGCACTCAACCCCATCCCATAAGCAGCAACTTCTCGCACCATCTGATGTGTTGAGGTTCCATGAAGCAACCTTTGGATAAGCACGAGAATCATAGGTGGAATTGAAAATAGACATGCTCTCTTTGAATTGGAATAACAGAGAGCACTCATCAGCATGGCTGAATGAAGAAAACTTATTGGCCAAGGCAGATTCAAGAACATGAAGTACCAGTATCAGAATAAACACTTGAACAGTTTTTGCCATGATGTTTAAAAATGAAGTTAAGTGTATGTAGATGAAGAATATGTGTACATTATATATAACTTCTTTGATTAGTTAGGATGGCAATTGGTTGAACGTAAAGACTGGTTTGATATTCCCAGTTACATCTTATCCGGTAATCGTATGGATGGAAATCGATATCCAGTTAGTCAATAAGTATATACAAGGACCACAATAAACTGTTGACACAAAAGCCAGAATTTGAAGGGCATATTAGTCATTTTATACCTAAAGGACTATTTTTACAACCTTATGGTTAACAAGGGACTGTTTTTATAATTTACTAAAAAAATAAGATTAAAGGACCATTTGTGTAATATATATACTACAGAAGAGAAAGAGAGGTGTATGTCATCAGTGGTGGTGGTGTTGGCTACCACCGCCGCTACGCTACTGTTCCTACCGCTCACCACCACCCTAACAACCGCTTACCACCACCCGAAAAAACCTCTGCGAACAAGACATATTGTATTACCAAAGGCATGTAGTCTCGGATTAAAACAAATAAATAAAAATTGCCCGGTTAGTGTTTGCAGGTCTAAATCGAAAAAGAGAACAAATTTCAGGGATTAATTTGCGGCTTGGGGTGATAGATTTCGAAACAAGATAAATATATCGAGTCACATATTGCTTTTTAATGGAACAATAAATAGATTTCAAAGAAGCAGAACAAGTTTAGTAGATTGAACAATAATTAAAGTGGATAGCGGCTGAAACTAATTTAGGGGATTCAAGAGATTGAGTGAGTGGTGGTGGCTGTTGTAGGTCCCGTTTTTCCCGGTGAGGATCGATAACGAAAACCTATCCTTGTTTATCACGAACACGGTAACGGGTGCGGAATCCCCGTGACGGTGCAAACCAAACAAAGTGTAAAACACACGGGTAACCAAAGATTCAATATCTATTGATTATGGATGAGTACAACCACAAACATATACAAACAATGTTTTAACGGACACTCACTAAGTCTCTCTGTGCTCATCAGTTTCACACAGAAACTGTGAGGGGTATTTATACTAAAACAGACACAGACATGACGAAACACATAAAGGCCACGACGAAACACTAAAGTCGACGAAACACACCTTGTTTTGTCGACATACACATATTCCTTATTCTGTTTCGTCGTTTGAGATTGAAGCCCAAAACAAGTCAAAGCCCACTTCAACTTTCACGGCCCAAGCGTAAGGAATTACGGCCCACCTTAAATTCTGTTGACAACTTTCAATTAGTCAACATAAGACAAAGCTTGTGACATCATCATGACATCACTAAGGTGATGTCATGGTGATGTGTTTGCGGGAAAGGCTTGCGGCGCTCCGTGCTTCGCGTGTCGAACTCTGGGGCGCACGACTGAGGAATGTCATGACGTCGGACTTGAGCCGGACCTAACCGTGTCGAAACCAAGTCGAACTGAGCCGAGTCGAACCGAGCCGAGTCGTGTCCACATAAGGTGTACCAACAATCTCCCCCTTGGACGCTACTCGTGAGGTTTGTCTTCCGTGTCTTTTGTGTCAGAGGATCTTCAAAGTCTTCACGCGTCATAAGAAGAAAGTGTATCAACAAACTCCCCATTTTATTTAGAAAGTGTGTTAACAAACTCCCCCTTAGATTGAACTCTCCATTGAGTCATGCTCGTGAATCATTTGACTTGTTAATTCTTCAGATCCTTATGGTGTTGATGAAGGGTCAGCGGCAACTCGATCATTTTATCCTTTGAGTGCCTCCACTTCGTGTCTTCATTCCAAAGCTTGTCATCGAACATGTTCTCCTCGCCTTTAGCATCTGCACAGGCAAGAAAGCTAAACGCATAATGAGAACAACCGCTTGGAATATAGTTAACATTTAAACAAATGACACATATGAGATCAAATCTCAATCAAACACCGACCGACAACATTTTGAAAGTTTAGAAAATGATCAATTTTAATTCTTTAACTTTCAAAACTTGTTAATTTCGACAGTTTATGAAGATGCAATTGTTTTCCGGCTTACGATCAGGATTTTGGGTAGGATAGACTCGAGTTCCAACATCAGTCAATCAAAAATAAACTAGAAGCAAAATCTTTTTGGCTTTTATAAAGTTTAGATTAAAACACACCTAAAATCTTTTTGAAAATTTTTCATTTTTCAAATGTATAGACCGAAAGCAATAAATAAATATATACAGAGATACAGAAACTAAAAGCAGTAAATAAATATTTACAGACATTCTTTTTGCAAGTTTCGAGGGTAAGAGAATCATATCAGTGAACGGTCATGCCAAAACGCTCTTGTTGTTCAATTAGTTCACATTTAGATAAGCATCCTATAACAATTTGTTGGTGCACTTATGTCTGTACTTTGTCTGTATTCGGTCTGTATGTGAACGATGTCCTTGGTAGTCTGTAAGTTGACCAAGTCAACCATCCTCCGGATTGACTTGACCAACAGTTAACATATGGTTGATATGTTTGTCTGCATCGAAGGATAGCCTCGAAGGATATTGTTGATCCTTCGAGGTGCTCGAAAGATAGGCTTCGAATGATAGACCTCGAAAGATGATCTTTCGAGGTCAATGCTGATCCTTCGATTACCTTGTCCTCGATAGATGATCCTTCGGACCATCCATCGGATCCTTCGACCAGAAATCATGGGCTGGGTATATATATACCCATGCAGTGTTGAGTTTAGATTGGGAGAGAGAGGAGACACACACACAGACAGAAAGAGAGTTGAGAGCTTCTGTCCGAAACTCACACACACACACTTGAGAGTTTGCAAACTGATTGTAAACATTGTGCTTGTAACCGGAACCTTCATACGTATTAATACAGTGGTGTTAATCGGTGAAATCTTGTGTGTTTGTTTCTCTACTTGCTTCATCTCGGTTTGCCTACTAGCTTGGATTCCGCACTTGCTAGTGGGTTAGTATAACAAGGTTTAGGTTCATAATCCTCAGCGAAAAGGGACCTACAAGTGGTATCAGAGCCTGGCTCTTTACCTTGTTTAAAACCGGGTTGTTCGAGTTCTTGGTGTGTTTGGACACTTGGTTTAGCACCCGTTTTTTGGTGGTTTTCTTGCTTGTTTAAACTGAAAAACGGTTACTAAACCTTCGGGAGTGTTCAAGGTTGGGTTGGGTAACTTGAAAACTTGTTTTTAAGTGACTTTGATTTTTCCGGCCATATCTCCGGTGTGTTTCCGGTGACCATATCTTGTTGATAAGGTTGCCAATTTGGGTAAACTTTTTGAAAATCAAAAGGCTGGTGAAAAAGTTGTTGGCAGAACCATCCTTTCTGCCGAAAGTTGGTGCACCAACCTGTCACTTTTCTCACCAACCCATCAGTACTTTTGACAGTGTGTCAGACGTCGAAAGATAACTTTCGAGCTCTAAGGATCATCTTTCGAGTCAAGGAATCTTTTCGATAGATACATCCTTCGAGTTACTGTTCATTACGAAAGATAAGGATCCTTCGTGTTGGGTGAATCTTTCGAGGCTATCTTTCGAGGTTATAGTTCGAGCCATCAACAGTGATCCTTCGAACACTGTTGATTCTTCGAACAAGTGTCATCTTTCGAGACCAGTGTTCGAAACATAAGGAGAATCTTTCGAAATCATCATTCGAAAGATAAGGATCCTTCGTGTGATCAACCTTTCGAAATCAATCTTTCGAAGTCTTGGTTCGAAACTCAACAGGGATCTTTCGAACCTTGTTGATCATTCGAACAAGCATTGATCTTTCGAACAAGTCAGTATCTTTCGATTCATATTTGTTTCTGCACTTAACAGTTTATGGTGTGTAGGTTTGGTACTTATATTTGATACTTATATTTGATCAAAATGAGCTGTACAAGTCCATGGGATTGGAGTTTGGACTCACGAAACAATCAAGAGTTAGTGACTGCTGCAGATTGGACAAAGAGTATGATTCCACAGCCATCAATCAGTCCAAGTCAATGGGCTTTGGTATCCAATCAAAGTCAAAGTCTTCAGAACCTTCTGATTAGTGAAAGTGAAACTGGCAGCAACAATCGTCCACCTAAGTTGAACCATATGAACGATTTTCCATCCTGGAAAAACCGGTTTCACACATATGTTCAAGGGCAAAGCACTGATCTTTGGACGTGTTTCATCAATGCGTTCAATACTAATCTTGAAACTGCTGCGTCAACTTCAGAGGGTTATGCAAATATGCTTGAAAATGACAAGAAGGCTTATGAATTGGAGAAAAAGGCCTTTGCCACACTTACTCAAGCACTCAACAAAGACATCTACCATCAGTTCTCATATTGCAAGACCACGAAAACATTGTGGGATGCCTTAGTTGCTAGAGGAGAAGGCAATGCAGCTGCTCGAAAATCTCGGCATGATTTGTTGAAGAAAGAGTTTGAATCCTTTCAGTTTTTGGAGAACGAGACTCTGAATGATATGATCACACGTTTCTATCATTTGATTAGCGAGATGTGTGCTTACGGAGTTGTCGCTACTCAACAAGAAATGGTGAGTAGATTTGCTGACGCCTTACCTCCAAAGTGGAGCTCGTTCATTGAACTGTTGAAGCATACTGGAACTCTAGATCAAGTCAACATCTATGAGTTCATTCAAAAGCTGGAACATAAGAATGATGAAGAGATTAGGAAAGCAAGGCGTGCTCCAGCTCCTCAGAATACGGAAATGTATCTTCCAGGATTCGATGTTTTGGCAAGATCTGCTGCAGCTCAGCAACAGCAACCTAAGCTGCAGACTGCATTTGTGTCCAATACAAGTTCAAGTTCCTTTCCGTTTCCTCAGTCAACATCTGCTCCACCACAACCTCAATTCGATCCGAGGTCTTACATTCCTGTTCCAACACAGCCACAACCACAACCTCAACAACAACAACAGCAAGCTCACTATACAAGCAATCCTCAACCTCAACCCCAAAGTCATCACACCATCCGAGTCGACAACTCAAATCTTTCACACCTTAGTATTGAAGTTGCTAAGGAACATATGGAGATTATCAACACCATGGTCAGTGCATACTGTGGTTTGGTAGCAGGTCAACTTGGAAACATCAACATGACCAATGAAGATTATGATCAGATCGACAAGGAAGAAATGGAGTTGATGGATATTAAATGGGCTTTTGCTAGTGCGGTTAGAAGGGCAAAAGATTTCATGGCACGAACTGGAAGAACTTCGTTGGAAGGAAAGAAAAACACGAAGTATGGGTTTGATATTAATGCCGTCACGTGCTTTAACTGTGGCGAGAAAGGGCACTTTAAACGTGAGTGCACTCGACCAACAAAACACGGCAATCACAACCCTTTCAGAAACCAGACGAATGTGAATGCCCAACAAGAAAACCGTGAACGGAGGATGGTGGCAGTGAATAACAATCAGGGACAGCCTGGAACTACCAATCACAATCGGGCTTTGGCTGTTCAAGCTGATGAAGGATGTGACTGGTCAGTGCAGTTTGGTGAAGGAGATCAGGGAAGTGGAACTGCCCTGTATGCTAAGGTCATCGAGCATGTTCATAAAGAAGAATCGTCTGGAAGCGATGACAGTTCTGGTTATTCTGGCAGTTCGGATGAAGAAGGCTCTGTTTCTGGGGATAATCACTCAGAGCCTGATGAGGAGGAAGAAGGTGAAGATATTCAGGATCTTCTGAATGAAGCTGATGAGCTTAAATGTCAGAAATCAATTCTGATTAGGAAGGCTGCTGCTACATCAACGGAAATGGAAAAGCTATTTTCTGAAGATGGAGCTTTTTCTTTTCACACTGCCTTTATGGCAAACGGCTCAGCCTCTACTAGTCAGGTAACCTCTGAACCACCTGCTCCTAGTATTTGTAAATCATGTGCAGAGATGAAGCTTGAATCAGAAAAGCTTCATAGTCATAACCAGAATTTGGTTGTTGAACTGTCAAAATGCAAAGAGGCAAACATGGCTTTAACCCGGAATGAAAAAGAATTTAAATCTGTAATAGAGACTTTAAAGAAAAATGTGTCCGAGGTTAACAAAGTAGTTTACCACAAACAAGTGAGTATAAATGAGTATATTAATATTGTGGAAGAAACTAAAAAGCAATTAGCCATTGCCCAATGCGAACATGATGCGATCAAACATAAATTGGATAGTTATTCTAACTCCAAATTTGTGCTTGATCACAT